>JASAMX010033602.1:0-22745 GCA_030248175.1 Microlaimidae sp. YZB2_3
TCCAATATTGTTCATTAGAAAATTATTAATAGTGTACCGGTCGATGCAATCCAGTTTGTTAAAGTCTTTCCAGATTTTTGGTGATCTTTATGGCATATTCAAAACAGGTTTGATTGGATCGATGTTTACCGTTCTATTTGTATTGTCCTACATTGTCATATCGACAGTAGTCAGTTGGATACCTATTAAACCAGGTATGATGTCTCTGTGTACAATTACGGACTCCATATTTTTTATTACCCTAAAGAGTGAGACAATAAATAACTAAATAATTTAACCATAGCAACTAAAACAGCAAAACAGGTGATATATTTTAAATAGTTTAAATTCTATCCGCATATAGATTTTTTAAATTTAAATATTAAAAACAAATCATAAATTTATAAAAGATCCACATAAAACAAAACATTTCCAATAAAAAGAATCTTTAAAAACTTAGGATTATACACTGGTACAATTTTTTTGGCTCCCTGTAAAAACATATGCTCTCTAAACTCACTTAATTCCACTTTTTATTTCAAATGAAATAGTTCTACAATTTCTACATTTTAAATACAGCATAAAATTAGAAAATTATGCCATCATAACGGCGGAGTGCCACTATAATGTTACCTAGTTCTAAAGTACTACATTATATTGGCATAAGCTGCCTTAGTTTTTTATAAGAGAGTTGCGCATTTTTCGTTTTATTATATATTTTTTATAATCATAATATATTACAGTAAACTATATAATGTAATTATAATAAAACTGAAAATAACTAAAAATGCTGATATGCTTATTTTTTATATTCTGAATAGCACATAAAATGTCTATGTGAGTCAGTCAACACTGTTTTAATTATGAAAATACCTATTAAAATGCCTATTAAATGTATTTATTTTTAGTATGTCATACTCTAGTGTTTTTAGACAAATGCATAAGCAAAAACAAACAAAACAAATTCAGTTTAAACATTTAAGTAGGTCGCTTCCACTTTTTGTCATTACATTGACATAGCAATTTTTTATCAACTAAAATCACCAACAAACCAACCCAAAACAATTCAAGCTTAGCTTATCGTAGCTTTGCTTAGCACACTCATGTGGACATAAAAACCATGTATTAAGCTCAATTGAGTTGTAAAATTAATTTTAAGAATTATTTGTATCACAAGCATTTCTAACCTTTTGAAAAACCGTTTAGGCTGGATTTTGCTTAACATTATATTACATTTTTTAGCAAAAGGAATATAAAAATGTGACGAACTACTGTACAAAATTTTCTTTAGTCACAAGGTGGCCACAGTAAATTTTTTCCGAAAAAATTTTGTTAGATATGAGGTAGACAGAGATGAGGTAGAAAAAAATATTAATAATAATAAAAAAACTGAAAAACTTTTCAAGAAGAATAAAACCTGAATTTTAAAACTAATACACCAACCTTTGCGTACTGGGTGATTCCAAAACAGGCTAGTAGGCATGCGTCCACCCCATTTTAATATTCTTTTAAAAAAATTTTCTACTCGATTGCTAATACATTTTTGTACTGTATTTCTTGGATCCTCAGTTTTGCATTGTTCAAAACAGTTTTTGATCTTGTAAGAGCTATTCTATAACGTTATTTTATTTGAAAGCCACTGTATCATAAAAATACAAAAAAATAATATCTTTCATTCTTCAAGTATAATCTTACATTTACACTTTTGTCTGTGGTTATTTACCTTAATTTTTTTTATCTTTGTATACTATTTATTTATCAGATTATTTAGTTGACCTTAGTTTTTTGGTTATTTCATTTTCAATAATATTATTTATATTATATTATTATCTTAAAGAATGTAAAACTCACATCTTCTCTTTCCGCCATCCCCCAGTAAGGGTGGGGCTTGACTACACCTCTACACCAACGACAGTGTTGGTATAAAGTATTAGGCGGTCATATGGAATATCCATAGCCCATAGTTTCAGTTCAAAAAAGTTTTCCTTGTTTTGATGTTGTGGTTTTTTAACGTATCAATCGTATTAACGGCATCATTGATGAACTATAGTGATCGACCGGGGCAGAAATTTTGCTGATGCCGGGGCCGGGGCCGGGGTAGAGAAATTTGGATTTGCTGGGGCCGGGGCCGGGGCCGGGGCCGGGAGTTACAAAATTTTGCCGCTTGCCGGAGCTGGGGCTGGGGGAGGCGAAAAATTAAGCAGACTTTGTAATTTTGGTCATTTTTTTCAAATAAAAATTAACATTTTTACAGTTAATTATTTGGTTTATGTAATGAATAGTCACATTTTAGAATTTAAGTACTTTGTGAGTAAAAAAACCTTTTTTTTATTACACAAAAGTTTTTTTTTAAGCAGAACAAAATTTTTATTTTCATATTTTATTTTTTTTTAAACCTAAATTATGAGGGAAGGGGTTGAGTAGGTTGATTACCGGGGGTAAATTGCATCTTAAATTCTGGGAAGGATGTATGGAAAATTTTGAATTCTAGAAGAAGGTCAGGGTGTGTTTTGTGGGTTATCCAAACAAAATACTTTAGAGGTGTCAGGTTAAATTTCTGGAGGAGAGCCAGGTTAAAAAAAATAGAACTTTTCTGAGGAGAACTCGATTTTTGTTTAGAAGGGGGGTCCAAAATTTTGAGGTTAAAGGACCCCACCATACCTCTCCACTTCATGGATAGAAATATCATTAAATAATCATGGTTTTGATTGGTGAACACTTTTTTTTGTTTTTTTTTTTTTGGTCAACCATTTTTGGGTGATTTTTCATTGTCCTGGCAAAAGTAACGTTTTGCCGGGTCCATACCTTTAGCCCAGCTTTTGCCAGCTAATTTCAGTTTAGCCACGCCTTAGCTTTAGTACTAAGCCCAAAAAACCCTTTAGTACTAAAGCACTTTAGCTTTAGCTTTAGTACTAATGACACCCGTAGTTTAAACATATAAAAAGGGTTAAAACGCAGCTTTTTATTTTAAAAAATAAGAGCATTTTTAAAATTTTATTGTCAATTTTTGTAAATTAAAGAAACTTGTTTTAAATTGTAAAAAGTAAAATATTATATATGTAATTATTTTCGTGATTTTGCACTACTTTTTATAATTTTTCGAGGTTTATCAAAAACATAATATAACCCAAAAAATTTTTGATTCTACACTAGGTTTTTAAATAAAATTATGCAAGAAAAAAATGCTACATTTTAAACGTACGCGACTTTTTGTGAATATACCACTGATCTCTTGCGAAGAGATTTTTTTTACAGTCAATAATTGTTTTTCATGTAGCGCATTTACTTGCAAAAGTGAAGAAAAGTTGCAATATGCACTGCAAAACGCTAACACTGTTAAAAATTGGTAAACCCAAAAATAGCAGAAAATGGCGGGTTTTCAGTATTAAACTCGCACAAGAGCTAGTTTCAAGCAAAATATTTTATTTAAAAATTAGTATTATTCTTATTTAGCATTATGCGAAAACTTTTTTTCAAATTCAATATAAACAGTTCATTATTAACTTTTTGTTTTAAAAATTCACGTTTGGTGTCTTTTGGCTGGATACAAAATATTGGGTTCAAAAAACCGGAGTGACTCCGCAGGTTTTTTTTTAAATTTTATGAATACTATACTGTAGATTTACAATAAAAATTCTAAAATAAAGACTAGACATCAGCTTGAATTTTTTTAACGTAACAAAATTTAAAAACAATTTCCAATATTCACTTAAAAATAAACGCAAGAATATATAATCCAAGCAAATATGTCCAGTTGTACAATAAACCGTTCTAATCAACTCACACATGATCGAATTTAAATAATGGAATTAAATCATCATTTTCTGCTAATTTTTTGCACAAAGCGATTTAGTAAAATAGTTTAAGAAAAAACGAATTTTTTGGTGTACGAAATATCGCTAGTGCGAGAAAAGTTTTATTGAGTGCACAGAAAATAGCTTGCGCGTGAAAAGTCACAAGTGCAACATTTCTTGTAAAATTTAGGTAAAAAATTCCCTGTCTAGCTGAAAATCCTGTTGTTTTATATATTTTTGATATTAGCAATGATATTAAAATAACTCCAATATATGAAAATACGTCTTGTGATTATAGAGACAAATAAAACCTAGCTGACCTCGATGATTGCAGTATTGAATCGACTATTTAGCATTAAAATCATTTAAAATTTTCAGTAAAAACGATTTTATATTTAAGATTAAATACCATATTTTAACAATTATTTATCAAATTACACAATTTGGAACAAAAATACAATATTTTAAAGCGTGAAAGTTGAATAATTTATGTATATTTTTTGAAAAGTAGGAATTAAAAAAAATTTATGCGTTCCAATTCGTTTATTTAAAAAAATTTTGTAACCGCACAATTTTAATTGATCTGTTTACGTCTCTTATACAAACTTACTAGAGGTCAGCCAGATATAATTCAACCATAGATATCTACTGTCAAACTCTCATCTTGTAAATAAAATCTACAAACGGTTTTTAATACTCAAGAAATCTTTAAATTTTTAGAATAAGGATTCGTGATTAAAATAAGGAATCTTAATAAAATAAAAAGGCTTTAGAAAATCTTAATATAGCATAATAAACAATAAATATTCTAATATTAGAACAATTAAATTAGCTCTGTAGATAAAATCTTTTATAATATTTCACTGTCAAAAATGTTTAGAAGCGCTTTAAAATTTGCATTCTTAGGGGTCTTTACCCCGGTTTGCCCCAGCTTATTTGACAGCTAAATTGCCGGGGCCGGGGCCGGGGTAGAGAGAATTGCGTTTGCCGGGGCCGGGGCCGGGGTGGAAAAAAAGTGCCGGGGCAAGCCGGGGCCGGGGCCGGGGCCCCGGTCAAACCCTAGATGAACATCATAGTTTTTAAAGCTTCAGTTGATAGCAAAAAGTTTAGGGTACGCATTAATATAAGCATTGTTGTAATTCGTCGCGCAATTTTTGAGATGCAACGTTTTAAAATTCAAATTCGTCGCTAAACTTAATCATTTTTAAACAGACTCTAGTTCTACTTTGATAATCACCGTTACCTATTAATAATTTACCTGAAGGTGAATTTTATCAGGGTGAAAATGACTAGGTGGTAAAGTAACCAGTCGTTCTTTGAGAAAAAATCACGTGGAAAAAAACACCTGACGCAACTCAACAATAATTGGTTACAACATCTCTGAAAACTTTTTTTTTATTTCTTTCTGACGGCGAGTGGTTACGGCCTGAATTTCAACCTGAAGGATTTTAACTTTAGTTTTTTTTATCAAAAAATGTTTTCCAGTTGTTTTTTTATTTAATTTTATATTTTGAAAATATACCACTCTCCAAAGATACAGTGTTTACTGTTTAGCAACATAGCTAAACTATAGTCTGTTCAAAAATGATTGAGACTGGCGACAAAACGTAAAATTTAAAACATACATCTTAAGAGCTGTTGACCGAATTAGAACTATATCTATATCAGTGTTTATATTTTAGACGTTTAGCTATCATTTGAAACTTAAAGAATGTAATGTTCATCAATGACGCTGTCACTGGCGCCAATAGTGTGCAAAAAACCTGGGCCCCAAAAAAAATTTTTACTACTGCGAGATAAGAAACGCTACTTAATATTCTATTAGCTCATACTTTTCCGAGTTTTTCCTAAAAATTTGAGCACACTTGAAACAGTCAGTTTTTACTTATGAGGGTTTGAATGCGGCGGGTTTTTGCATTTTTCACCGATTTTTATAATGGGGACCAGCTTAATAGTAATAATGTTCAGTGCTCTTTGGGTATGGCTAGCACCAATGCAAGTTATAAACCAAATCTATGCCATTTCGTTCCAGGATTTTTAACATAAAAAATTTTTGTGGGCTAGAGTGGCAAAACAGAGGTGCGCAAAAACTATTTTCAAAATTTATTTTTTTGAAACTATTACAAAATGTAAAATTCATTACCTAATGACGAATTTTTATTTTAGATTTGCAAAAAATCCTTTATACTAAGCTTATAACAAGCCTTCAAATATGAGGGCTTCTGTCATTTTTTTGTGTCTAAAAGCCTTTTTGAAGGCTAAAAAAGCTTGTTGTTACACAGTTTTGCAAAAATTAACCAATGAATAGACACTGGTTTTAAATATTTTATTCGTTTTTGTGTTGTTCATTTTATTTATGCATTTGTTACGCTTTCCCACCGCTATCGCATTTTGATTTTCTCATATTTTTTCCAATACATCATAGCTACGTGCATTTAGTTCAACAAAAAAACCCGCATGTTTAACGGCTTATTGTAAGCTTAATATTGAATTTTTTTAAACAAACCTAAAATAAAAAGTCGTCATGATTTAATAAATTTTACGTTTGTGATGGCTTCAGGAAAAAATCTTTAAAAAAAATTTGGGCATCTCTGTTTTGCCCCCTTAGCCCCCGGGATCCACCTCCAAAAATTTTTTTTAGTTCTAAATTTTGGAAAAAAGCGCACATTTGGTGTATAACTTGCGTTGGTGCTAGCCACACCCTAAGAGCATTGAGCATCACGCATTCTTAACATTAATTGCCCCCATATTAAAAATCGGTAAAAAAAACGCGAAAACCAGCCGCATTCAAACCGTCATAAAAAAACGTACTGTTGCAATCGTGCTCAAATTTTTAGGAAAATTTAAAAAAGTATGTGCTATGCTAACAGCATACCAAGTGGCGTTTCTTATCTTGTAGTAATTAAAAAGTTGAGGCACCGGTTTTTTTCGCCGTATTAGCAGTAGTGATGGCGCCATAGATGAACGATACTTTCTTGTGGTTTTAAATAATAGCTAAAAATCTAAGCTACACACTGATATAAATATTGTTCTAATCCGTTCGTCCGCTCTTGAAATATAACATTTTACGTTTTGTCGCCAGTCTCAATCATTTTTCAACAGACTATAGTATATAAAAATTATTAAAAATACTTACTAACCTGCTTAACATAACACCAAGGACCTTCCGTCATGTTTTTATACGCATAGTCTAAGCATAAGTTGTTCAGAAAACAATAGTAACTAAGTTTTATTAAAAAATTTTTTGTATCGCCAAAATTAAAGAATTGTAACTTGGATATTAATATAATTGTAGTATTAAGGTATACCAAAATTAATTCCACAATACTAAGATTTTTTACTGTAGCGTATTTACTCAAATTAATTATTGTGTATACAGCGTAAATAAAGTGTTAAACATCAATGTATTATTCCACACTTGGTAATTAAATTAAAACAATGTCACCAAGAAATCATTCTCATTGGTTAAATTGATAAAAAATTGTAAGTTTATGTTTAAAAGGAAAGCCACTTTCTTAAACTTGCGCTTAAAAAAAAGTTTTTTGTTTAATGTAATGTGACGACCCAAAGAAAAAAGCGAAAAAAACCAGGCGCTGAAAAATTTATGTAGCCAAACTGATTGAAAAATTTGGTCGGTACAGGATTTAAAGTCATAACCTCCAAAATGGACTCTTGGATTGCAATCCATTAGATCATAAGCCGAACAACAAAAGGCCAAAAAAAATTGGATTATATTAACGCTTCTATTTTAAAGTTCATATACGCAAGAGAAGCGAAAAAAAAGTTATTAGGTTGGCGTATTATCAAAACATCTAAAAAACCTAATACTGAAATAAAATAAACTTGAATTTTACAGAATATTAAGAGAGTTAGTTATTTCTAAATTCTAAAATTTTTAGGGCAACAATATCTAGAAAAAAGCATTGGTAAGAAACTTTTATTGTAAACTATTTACCGTTTATTTATTGTAAACTATTTACCGCAAAATACAAACGTTTGACTGAAACGCCTTATTACTTATTTATTTACAATAAAATACTATAGTTGGTTACGCACTAGTTTTTTAATTGATTAAAACAAACGGTTATACGAAATTACTTGTTTCCACAACTATGTATATGTTCACACATAAAACAAGTTTATAAATAAATAAAAACGCCTTCAAGTCTTAATTTGTCGTTTAAATATTAATAGTCTTTCAAAAAAATTAAATTTACAAACTCTGTAAATTTTTTTGAAATCTAAATCAATCGTTATCACTTGTGTGACAATACACTAACGTTCGTCAGCTAAAAAAGCATAAAACCACTTAACAAAATTCGAGTAACTAATTTGGTTTAAGTAAAGCCTTAATTTTGAAAATTCACTGTTGAATTTTTCATGCGCAAATTAATTTTTATGTATCAGAGGGTTTATATTTATCTGTGTTATAGTATACATATAACTCTTACAGCTATACAACTAAATACAGCGAAATACAGCAAAACCAAAGCGAATTGAAAACACCACGGCTATTTTAAATAAGTTAGTTTCCTGAAATCCCAAAATTCATTTTAAAAAGCAAATTTAAAAAAATGATAAAAATTCTCACTTCCATCCAAATGTATTTTTTTACGTTTTAAAAAAATTATTTAGTAAACTCCAAAATTTAAGCCGAAGATCTTAAATATATATAAAAGCAATGTTGCAAAAACTTTAAATTCTCAGTGAAAATAGTATAAAATAAAACTGCAATTTAGGGGGTTCAACTCTGTGCACACATAATAATGTTGCATTTTAGTTTTTGGGGTCTGTTCAAATTTACAATTTTAGCACATAAATCATTGTGGTTCTACGAAAATTTCCTCTTTATACGAGTTAGAATTGTTGTATAATGTAAACGACACTCAAAATTAACAAAATTATCTAAATAATTTAAACTTATTCTTGGCATCAGTGAAAAAAGTTTATGACACCTGTACTCAAGAAAAAGTTGATGTCAAAATGTTAATGAGAATATTTTTTTTATTAAAAAGATAAACATAATTTTTTTAATTCATAACAAGGGGATGATAAAATGTTAATGAGGTTATTTTTTTAATAAAAAAGATAAAGATTATTGTTTATAATACCTTAGTTTTATAGTGCGTTAATAATCACCTTTTTTACGCCCTGAATTTGTATAACATTAATATAATACTTTTGTAAAACATTTATAAGGTAAGGTACAGCGCTGTACTGGATTAAACATAAAAAACAAATAATATTATATCATTTAAAACCTTTTGAGTTTGAAAAATTTTTAGACAAACGTTCATTACAATAAGTTATTGTAATAGATCAGTTCTGAATAAGCGTCCTACTGTGCGAGAGAGGGTACAAAAAAATATAATTTTAAAAAAATCTTAATTTTCTTAATTTTTAGTTTAAACCTATGCTTAATAAAATATGCTACACGATAATATGTTTCATCATATGAAAGTGATTTAATATATCAGTTTGTGCTAAACAATATTTTGTTTTTTATTAATTAATTTAATTCAATAATCAGATAACAGAACTAATATTTTGCTATGCATAGTCTACGCATAGTTTAATTCTACTGTATCATTATTTCATTTTTATTTTCTTTTTTTTTCTTTTTTTCAACAAAATCGTCGACAAAATCATCAAATTTGCGACTTAATTGCTGTCAACATAAACTATAATTCTAACAAATATTAACATAGCTATCTGAAATGACTTTTAAGGCTCCAAAACTGCGCTTATTTAAGTCGGTTTTAAAATTTTTCTTGAATGCATCCAAAGAATCCACAGTTACTTGAGACGGGAGTAGATTGTTCCAAGGTATAACTGCTCTATTTGCAAAAGAAAATTACCTTCCATTAATTCGACTTTCTTCAACAGCCAATTTGAGGGGTGGATTGCAGGTTAAACTTTAAAAAATCATTGGCTTGCAAATTCTTTAAGCTATGTATAATTTTAAAGCACTCATATAAATCAGTTTTGTCTTTTTGGTCCTTTAATCTTTCTAAACCTAGGTAATCCAGCTTTTGTTCATAACCAACAGGTAACAACTTACATTTATAAAACAATCTCCTAGTAAAATTTTGTTGCACTTTTTCCAAACTGTTTATATTTTTTTGTAAATAAGGGTTCCAAACTGCACTAGCGTACTCCAGAATTGATCTAACATAGGACTTATACGCTCTGAGAAGATTATTTCTAGAGTTTGAATTGAATGTTCTAAAAATTAGTGATGTCACTCTTATTGCTTTTTTTGCTGTGATTTCACAGTGTTTAGAGAATTTCATATCATGACATATATAAAAACCTAGGTCACGCACCAATTCTGTAGTTGCAAGTACATTAGTACCAAGTTTATATTTACAAATTAACTCTTTGTTATGATTTCAAATATGAAAACTTCACTATTATGATCTAATAATTACAATTGCCAGTCTTTTGACCAGCTGTATATTCTATCTAAATCTTCTTGAAGTCTTAAGTTTTGATTGTGGTAGTGTTTAGATGAAGATTTTCAAAAAACTTTTCAAACAACTTGCAAAGAGCTTAATTTGTGAGTACTTAACACAATCAACAATTTTATTAATATATATAAGAACTAAAAAATGGGCCCAAAACAGAAACCAGAGGAACTGAACTTTTTACAGGAAATGATTTGGATACTGATTTATTAATTACAATTTTATGCCGCCCAACTAAAAATTCTTTTATTCATTTTAAAAATTTACAAGAAACACCTTGTTTTTTTAGTTTATATAACAATTTTTGATGTGACACGATTTCAAAGGTCTTGGCAAAATCAAAGTATATGACAGCAATTAGAAGTTTATCTTTTAGTGCCTGCGTCCACTGATTAAAATTTTCCAACAGCTGTGTTATTGTAAAACTTTTTGCCTTAAAACCATGTTGAAACCTTGACAAAATATTATGGAAAAAGACAAGAAGTTCTTCTTTAACAAGCTGCTCCATTAGTTTACAAAAAAAGATGTAAGTGAAATCAGACGAAATTTTTCTTTTGAGCTTTTGGTACCTTTTTCAAACAGTAAGTTTAATAAAGCCATTTTCCAATCAAGTGTTAATTCTTCAAAATCAAAAGACATCTGAAAGAGTATTGCCAAAAGTTCAGCAATAACTTTCTTTAAGCCTTTTAAAAAGTCATTAAACATCAAACATTAAACATCACAATAGTCAGTAGTCATCAATAAAATAATACTTTTGTGAATAATGATTTTGAATCAGCAAAAATAAAGCTAAAATTAGTGCTTTGAAACTAATTTCAAATATATATAGGTTTTTTTAATTTTTTGATTGTAAAACTTCAAAATTTAAAAATTTATTTTAAAAAGTTGGTTCCAAACTTTTAAATAGCAGCATTTTCTGTAAATGAAAAATTAAATATATGGAAACCAAGCGCGCCAGCAGCGCCCTACCTGCAAAGCGGCAAAAAACTCAAAATCCCCAAAATAAGATTCCCAAAAATTTTCTGTTGTAATATTAAGAAGTATTTAAGAAATTTTGAAGAAAAAAGGGTAGTCATTTTGAACCATTAAATATTTGAAAGATTTAAAACCGTAAAATGTACTAGTCGCTCGCTGTTTCTCAATTTTCCCTTACATATGATTGGCTCTAATTGTCATTGTACCCTTTTCCTACAATAAAAAACCCTGATTCAGAATTACTCTATAGAAAACGTTTTTTTGTGTTTTGACGTATTTTTAATTTATAATTGCTGAACAACTTTGTTTTGAATCGATCCACATTGCATACACAGATCCACAATATCGTGCACCCACTTGAACTCTTTCATCTATAGTGGATAGTTTTTTCTGTATTTTTTTGTTTTCTGTAGTATTTGACACGTTTGCTAAACAATACATATTTCTTTTAATTACTTTAGAATAATATAATACACAGAATAAAATAATAAAAAGTACTAACAAACTGAAATTACAAAGTACGTGTAAAGATTGACACCAAATACATTTTTTTCAAAATCAAAAAAAAACATTACTAAAAGTACAATATATTAAATTAAAGTGATTAAAAAATTTTAAGTTAAAAATAAAAAAAAAATTAAAAATTGATTCACAAATAGCTAACAATTCACTAATTTTGCTTGGTAGAAGCACAGTCTGTTTTAGGAAGCCTTTGCTAAAACTAAAAAATAATGCCAACGGATACTTTCCACAAATAAAAAGAAATCAGATTTGGTTAATTTACCTTAATTTAATTTTAAACAGTGTTATTATACAAAAACCTGAATATTTTGAAAAATAAGCTTCTTCTGGTGTTATAAACATAAGGTCATGTACAATTTTTTGTAATTTTTTTTAAAATTTGATGCTATTTGTTTTAAAAACCTCTCAGTTATTTGATCTGGAACAAGTGCTTCCAAAATTAAAAAAAAGTGATTTTAACGTTTTTTGGTTCTATTAAAATTAAGGTTTTGGTGAATGATTGTTAAAACACACATTATCATTTTGGAATACTCTATAAAAAGTCTATCAAATAATTGTCATGCCAGGTAAAAGTTTTTTGAAATGGTTATTCCTTTGGTACTTTTAGAACTAAATATTAAAAATTACACAAACTTAACCTTTCAGCCTTTGATCTATGGACATCAGGGGTTAAGTTTCACCCTTTGAGATTTGGATTTTTACCCTTGCGGAGAAGTAAATTTTTCCATTAAGGGTCAAATTGTAATCCTATAGTAAGACAAAATAGTAAAATGATTTCCTGCTACCAGTTTTGAAACACTACTGCAAGTGGTAAAAAATGTCTGCTATAACTAAATAGCAAATAAAAGGCATAACGCTTTAAATAAATGCTTATATAAATAATAATATAACAAATGAGAGTTTGCATTTTTACCAAAATAATGTAAAATATGACAGCTAAACAATAATTTTAAGTAAATATTTAATTAAAAAATGCGCCTCGAGAAGAATACATGGAAATTAATAATTTAGACGCACCTTTTAAAGCCTAAAAAATAAGGTAATTTAAGTGAAGCTCCGAAACCAGGATAAATTCGTAATTTTCAGTAATAGAGTTTAGGGCCCGACCATATATCTAAAATCCAATCCATTCAATCTGGACAAAATAAGTTTTCATTTTATCTATTCATAAACAAATAGTTGACGAAAAATAACCAATCTGCACTTTGCTGAGACACTTTTTACAATTTTACTCAGCAAGTTAGAAAATAATTCAGTGGTAATTGCTTGTTGTTGTTAAGATTTTTTTTAAAATATCCGCCCAAATTTTTCAACTTTAAAAAAAAATTAACTTTTTAATGTAATATTCTTGATAATATTTTTATCAGCGTTACCTGAATATAAAGTATAAAATACATCGCCCCAGGGTTCACATATTGATCCGTCAAATGTGATATTTCGGCTTCCGCTATAAATTAAAAATAAACATAAAAATTATTAGGTAAAAAACAAAAATACACGCAGTTATCACACTGCTGCCCTTCTGAAAAATAGTAAATATTAAATCTAAATATTTAATTTAGAAATTGGTCATTTTTTAGTATTTTTAAAAAACAACTCTTAAAATTTTTAAAAATAATTAAATGGAACCGGCCAGAAAAGATTTTTATGTTTTCAGCTTACAGTTAAAAATCAATCAAAATCTAAAGAAAAGATTTTACACCAATAACCAGCCAATTTTACTTGCTATTGCAAGATTTTGTTGTTGTTGTTGTTGGTAAGAATTAAGTTTCTGACAGTGGCTGGAGCGCAGTCAGGCCAGAGTGGTTCTGGCTGTTAGTTTAGTTAGGGGAAATTTCTTGGGGTTTGTTTCCTAATAGAATATGTGGTTGAATGCTATAGATTGATTCCTTTTTAAATTAAAGGCAAAGGTTCTAATTTGTTTTTTGATTAGGTTTGGGTAAAAAAGGTACCGGTTATTGGTCTAAATTTGAATTGAAGTGTCCGTTTTACTGCTCTAAGCTTTTTTCTGGTTTTTGCGCAACTATTTTATGGATGTTTGGGTTGCATAATTTTACCTGAAAATTGCGAAGACAGTAGAGAACAGTGTTGTATTTTGTATATATTTTTATTTCTCTGGTAGTATTTTGTCTCGTGATGCAGGTGGTCGTCTAAAGCCATACGCATTTGCAACGAGTAGCAATTCGTAATGCTACATTTTGAATGGTTTTTATTTGTTAGAAATTAATTTTTGATCAGTAATAAATAAACAATAAACACAATAAACCTCAATTTTCAATCGTTCATTTAACTACAACGCAAAACCACAATTGTTTTCTTCAAAACGTGTGGATCCAGTGCGAAATGCAAAAAGACCATACCCAAACTTAAATGAATATCAACTGGTTGTTTTTTCGTTGAAATCATGCTTTTAATACTTTTGAAATTTGTAACGGCACACGACGTCCCAAACACGGAAAAAGAAATAGTAAAACCTGTAATTTTGTTTTTGCTTTAAGTTCGTTTTAAAAATTTTTGGGTTCCTGAGTCCGTTGCAATAAAAGATCTTATTTGTATCTAAATCCTGAGACCTATTTGTACCCTTCATTTGTATTATAATGATAATTTAGATAAATTAATTTTAATCTAAAATTAGAGTTATAAACATAATTATATTTTTAATCGTATCGATATATATAAAAACATTACATTAAATGAATGACACTATATTTTTAACGATGACCCCATGGTGGTCATTCATTAAAACCGTCCTCCTTTCTTACCGCAGAGAGCGTAGGGCAATGCTTGAAAAGCTTATTTACTAATTTTGGAAATAGCTAAAAAGACTCAAGAGAAGAAGGGCATTACGGATAAAACACCATAATTGAAACTAGGCACTAACCTAAAAAACCATTCCTAACCAAACCTGAAAAAGCTTTAATCTAACCCAAATCAATACAACCTATACCAAGAAAGCTTGCCTTAAAATTGAAACAAAGTTCATACAGATGGTCGGTCAGGTTTGTGACAGTTAATCAGATGATCTTCTTCATTTTTTTTTATTTGTTAGTGTATACATACATAACAAATCTACTTGATTACAGTCTTTGTATATCAAACTTCTAGAATTTTAGTGTTTTTTTTTTAATTTTTTTAGGTCTTTTTTGAGCAGAAGCGGGCCGGCTATAGATATTCCATATGACCGCCTAATACTTTATACCAAGACTTTGTTGGTGCATAGTTTTAGTCAAGGAAACCTCGTCACGTACAGAGTCAGTTTGATATTTGATTATAATCTCTAGTGTTAAAAATTAATAAATAATCTCCACCTAAATCTTCTTAGAGATAGCAATTTAGTTATATTATGCTGTACGGACCCACTAATAGATGTAAATTGCATTATTGTACAAGATAATTTAAACTGCGATACTTGGGTAATCCGAGGCCTAAATAACAATAAAAGAAACGGTAAAAATTTTGCTAAAAAGAAGTCTATATGGAATAGACAGGCTGCAAAATGAAATGTGCAATAAACGTAACGGTACAATAAATGAAACTTAACTGTAATGTCTGTGCGTTGTTTTGCTAATTTCGATAATGTTAAGAAAACATAATAATACAATAAAAAGACTAAAAAGGCCACGTAAAGCCTTATTTGTGTTTTAGCTATACATTTTAGTTGCATTGATTTTAAATAAGTTAATGATTTTTTTTCATATTTTACACATATTCTGCTATTTACCGGAATAAATCTGTCAAATAGTATATATCTTCATTGTATTCATTTCTGCCGCTTCCTAACTCTTGGTCAAAAGTGTAGGTAGAATGGCATCTAAAACGAATAATAAAGTATATAGGACTATATAAATATCAGGCGCGTGTGTAAAATTTCGCCGAAGTGGGTCTGCCAATGTCTTGGCGGTAGTTATGGCGCAACACGCCGCGTCGCCTAGCGGCGCAAAACCGACAGAAAACGTCGGCCGGGGGTTTGGGGGTGTCTCCCCAGCCGCAAAATTTTTGAAATATTCACTAAAAACTGCTTAAAAATTGTCTCCAGCCATACATATAGGCATAGTTTTACTTTTTTTTATAACTTAATTCCTAGACAAATTGTTTGTTATGTACTTTAAATTAATGTGATGTTACAATTTTGTATCTAAGCGTCTTGTACTGTACAAGAGGGGTACAAAAAAATTTAAGAAATAGTAGTTTTCTTTTTTTTAGATTAAACCTATATTTAACAAAAATTGCTTCTTGATTAAACATTGTAAGCTAAATTGCAAAAAATACAGTTTCTTTAATAGAGTCACAAATAAATGGAATTTGCTAAGTGAAGCACAAGTTTGTGCCAAAACAGTGTATCAATTTAAAAAATCCTTATAGCAATGGTAAACTTGTAATAGATTACTAAATGACTAAAAGAAGAGCTTTATAATTTAAAGCCTTTAATCATTCTTTTCTAGCGAGCCAGGTCTTCTTTTGTAAAACTCTTTATCGTTTATGTATAATATGTAACTTTTTCTGTCTGTGTTTATTGTAACTCAACTGGGTTGCATTAACAGTGTATTTTGAAAATATTTGTTTTTTTTATATCATGTTCTATTGTACTGTGCTAGAAAAAATAAAATCTTTAATGATATGTTTCACTACGTAAGTGTCTTAATATATCAGTTTGTGCTACACAAATAATGGTTTTTTGATTAAACAACACAATAATTAGAAATCATCCCTAAAATAGTTTTTTCGTAAGCAATGATGTCGAATTACAAAAAATAAAGTTAAAATTCGTGCTTTGAAACTATTCTTACAGCTACATAGATTTCAAAAATGTTGTGGTTGTAAAACCATTCCAAATTTGAAAATTAGTTTTATAAAAGTCCATTTCAAACTTTAAAATAGAAGCATTTTCTGCAATTGGATTACTACTTTTTTAATGTTTCAGTTACAAAAAATGCTTCTTTTTAAAAGTTTGGAATAGACTTTGTGACAGCAACAAAGGTTAAAACGTTTATTTTCATCATAAAAGCTTTCGACCCGTTCTTGGATCATCCTCAGTTAAAACATATTTTATTTTATTTCCCCTTGGCAAATCAATTAGACTTTGTGAAATCAATTTTTAAATTTTAAATAGTTTTAGATTCAGAACATCAATAAAATTTATGTATTTGTGAAATTAGCTTCAAAGCACAAAATTTATCTTTATTTTTGGTAATTCGACAATAATTGTTTTAAAAAAACTATTTTAGTAATGATTTTCAATTATTCTGATGTTATTCAAAAAACTAAATTTGTTTAACACTAACTGATATATTAAAGCACTTCAAGGTATTAAAACATATCATTGTTTAGCAATTTTTATTAAGTATAGGTTTATTTTATTTTTATTAACTAAAGAAACTAAGAAAACTACGATTTTTTAAAATTTTTTTTGTATCATCTCTAGTACAGTAAAAGACGCTTATTCAGAAATAGTCTATATCTGAATAAGGTTGTTACTTTTTCTATCAAGAATCATTCTTATTTAAGTATAAATTAATTGGCTAAGTTACTTAAAAATATATAAGAGACTGCAAGGGGTTTGTAACTTATATATATCAAGGGGGGAAATCTCCGCGGGATAGTGAAAATATGTGCTGACCCGTAGTTTTGGCCTCAATTTTAAATACCTTAATCTCAACGGATCTTTACGGGAAATAGCTCAGACCGCCAAGCTAATTCTGAAAAAAATAGCGTTTCAAATTTTAAAATTTTTTTCGGGATTTATTTTTTATTTTAGGTCTTTTAAAGGGGGTTTCACCGAAAATTTAAAAATAGAAAATCGCACAAAATTATTAAACTTTGGATCCAAAAAAAATATTTTGAGCTTCCTAGTATATAATATGGTTTATATTGCATTAACTTAAAAGAAAATTTTGTCCATTATCAGGTTCAAATAGGTTGTAATAATACCTTTTGTGCCACTTTTTTACTTGAAATTTCAAAAAAATTAGGACATAGCTTATTAATGTATTGTGGGCTTCATACTCATCCGAAACTAATTAATTGTATATCACCTTATAGAAGAGAAAATTTCCTATTTTATAGGTTCAGTTTTTTACAAAAAAATTGTCTTATTTTAAAAATTTCCAAAAAATTCAAAAGCATCCGATAATTTTGAAAAAAAAAATACAAATTAACTTTGAAAATACAATTAAGTTTTTTCGTTAAGAAATTTAGCGGGGGTCGTTAAAAAATTTTGGTCAAAAAATTATTTTTTCCAATTTTGGCCATTTTTTAAAAACGCATAAAAATGGGAACGCTTACGTTTTACGCGAACGTCTTACGCGAACAATTGTAACATTTGTTGTAGAGCAGTTATAAAAAAAATAAAAACGTCATTTAAAAGACAACAAAACGGGCTTTTACATGAAGTATTTTACGTTATTTGAAAAATTTTCGTAAATATTTTAGATTATTTTACTTTTTAGCGTAATTTTTAGCAAATTTTCAAACGGACGTGTTTTTTTTTATTTTACGAACCAGAAAAATTGTTCATGAAAAAGCGCAAAAAGCTTTCGACATACCAGTCATACAAAAAAGTTCTAAAAAGAGTTTGGTTTTTAAAACTTTTATAATTGAAATTAAACCCTAACCCCGTTTGAGACCCTTTTTGCCGAAAAAAAAACACTTTTTTTACCTAGGGGCTATTTTACTTAAAAATTACTGGATTGCTTTCAAACTTAAATATGTAACAGATATAAGTCCTTACTTGATACAAAAAAAGGTTTCGTACAAAAAATTAACGTATTTTTTAACCCAAAAATCACCATTTTTTTTCTTCAAAAAATGCTAAAAATGCTTGTTTTACTTTATACTTTTATTAAAAAAACAACTGTTTATATTAATTTTATAAATTTTAATTTGATATAATTTTAAAACTAAAAAGCAGGGGGAAATATACGAGTTTATCACAATATTTTTGTCCTGGGGGAAAGATTTACCAAGGAGAAAACAATATACTAGGATATGCTTTCGAGGAAGAAGCGGGATATACTGGTATATTTTTCCAGGGGAAAGAATTTAGAGAGGAAGGAATATTCCTTGACACCAACTAATGTCCATCCCAAATTAGTGCACAAGATGTGGACTAATTTGAGATGGACATTATTTGCACCATAAGAAATTTGTACTTAATTTGGCCAGATGTCCACTGAATAAAAGTTTCTACCATATGATAATAAAATATTTATACGTTAAACTAATTAAACAGCACTGTTGCATTTTTTAAGTCTGATGAAATGACAATTGAAAAAATTATACTCACAGCAATGTTTGACAAGCGCGAAATAGGCACTTTTTCAATTAGAAGGTTATATTTGTATTTGTAAGAAACAACTATAAATTTGGAAAAAGTGGCAATTTCGCGCTTGTCAAAGATTGTTGTGAGTATATTTTTTCAATTGCCATTTCAAAAATGTCACCCCAAAAATGACAGGGGAGGGATTAGGTTAGGTTTTGCTTAGCTTAGGTTTTGCTAACGTTTAGGCTTAGTCTTACATTTTGCTTAGGCTTAGGTTTTGCTTAGGCTTAGACTTAGTTTAGTTTTTACTTAGGCTGAGGTTTCGCTTAGGCTTAGGCTTTAGGCTTAAGTTTTGCTTGGACTTAAGTTTTGCTAAGGCTTAGCTTAAGCTTGGTTTGGATTTTGCTTAGGTTTAGCTTAAGTTTTACTTAGGCTTAGCGTAGTCCCTGATTTTCCTAACCGTTTTTGGGGTAGGTTTTGGCCCTTCGCAACAGAGTAGGTTCCAGTAAAAACATTTTTCAATGTACTAAAATAAAATTATGGTTTTGCTAAATGCGCCTCTTTTATTTTTTTAAAAATTGTATTAAAGAAAAAAATTATCGACCTTTCTGAGTGAAGATTTTTTTATTAACACGATACAAAAATTATTCTGGGTTAAAATTAATTTTTATTGCATACTTTAGTATATAAAAAAAATTAATTTATGTTAACTTTAAATTGGGTCATCAGAATACTACCCCATGATATATTTATTAACAAGAACTCAGAATATTTATGCTGTGCTTACATTTCAGTTACAAATAATCCCCATTTATTAAAAAAGATAAAAAGTTACCTCAGCCCGTCATGTGAACAGAGCGAATAGCAGAGATCTGTTTCATAAGTCACTTTTTTCTGTTACAAATAAAATGAATAATGCAAAATCAACTTTATTAAAAGCTTGAAAAATTTCAAAATATGTTTAACAAATTATTAAAAATCTTAATGATATTTCGTTTGAAAATTTTTTTTAATATGCTACACATGTTTCAAGAGATGATCATAATGTAATGTTATGCAAACCTCGGGCTTCCAAAACTGCACTGCTAAACTCTTTTAGCCATCGTGTCAATAGCTTTCAAAGAACCTACAATTCAGCGATATTTTTTCAGCTTATCGCTTAGTGAACCGCAAAAAGATAGGAGCAGATGTTGTTGTGGTTGTTAGTGCTTAAGGTGTTCAGAGGCGCAATTTAGTGTTTGCAGAAACAGGGTTTCAAAACACCCGCGCGAATGTAGCTAAAATCAACATAGGCGGTATAAAAAATAAGGCTTGGGCATTATAAAGGCAATACTTAGACGACATCTGGCTGATACACTCTTTGCTATAGGCACCTTGCACTGGAACTTGGTTTATACATGAAGTATGCAATAAACATAGGGAGTCACCATAATGGATAAGTACCGTATCTCACATTTATCTTTTGTAGTATGCAGATCAACCGTCGAAAACGCGAAAAATGTCAATCGGTTGATCTGCATACTACAAAAAATAAGTAGAAGATACGGTAATTATCCATTATGGTGACTCCCTATGTTTTTTTGCATACTTCATGTATAAACCAAGTTCCAGTGCAAAGTGCCTATAGAAATAGGTTGGTTTTTTTAACCAAACTGGGAGTAATAATTTATTTTTAATTTGGCGGATAAAAAAATCTAATTTAAAAAATTAGGGTAACTGACTTAATTTCGGCCACTTTTTTTTATTTTTTTGGATAAGTTTTTTCTGGTTTTTCCAATCGACCCAAAATTTGGTCTAAAAATCAAACGATAGCTATTTTTGTTATTCCAGTGCAAAATTTTAAAATTTCTGTTACACTTAAAGATCAGTGGAGGTGTAAAGTTTTTTTTATAGTGGTCGAAATTAAGGCGCGAGCCATTAACTTCGGCCAGTTGGAAAAAACTTGCTATAACTATTGCCAAACTAAACAATAAAAAATTTTAAAGGTTGCAAATTTATCCTTTGGTATTGTTCTTGGTACATATAACGTAATTTTTCCCGTTTGCAAACTTTAATAGTTACTAGCAAGACTTTAAATATTTATGTCAAAACCTCAAAAAACAAGTTTTAATAACCTGTATTTTTTGTTGAATTTTTATTTTTGGCTTAAAAAACGTCAAAAAAAGTCAAACCAGCAAAAAAATACTTTATAAATACGGTAGTACGATATTATTAAAAACAGTAAAAAACGGCAAGTTCTTTCACCTAAATTTTAAGGTGGCCGAAATTAACGGAATTTTAAAATGCGCTGTTAGTTAAACCCGTTGCAAAGTGATTTTGAAGAAAATATCAAAACATGAAAATTAACAACTTTGAGCCTTAAATAGAAAATATTTTAAGGTTATATTGTGCTTCGTTCTAAATATAATGCAGTTTAAACACAAAGCAAAAATTAGAAAAATCACAAAAAATTGACTTTTTTCATAAAAATGTTGATAATGCAGAATAACAAAAATAAAAAACTTTTGCAAAAACACTTTATTCAACATTAATCCAGTTACTTTTGTGATAGTTTTTTTGTGTTCCAAAAATAAGCCAATTTTTTAACATCCTAAATTGGTGGCCGATTTTAATGCCTGGCCGAAATTAAGTCAGATACCCTACATGCGCATTTTATAAATTCTTTGCACTGTTAGCAATATATAACGTTTTAAATTTTAGATATTTTTGCCAATTTACAATTTTTCTCATTATAAATATATAAAAGACAAATCATCAATTTTAATAAATAGCTTTAGCAAATTTGCAATATAAAATAAATATACAAAACTATCAATTCGCATTGTTTAATTCCACACAAATACTTTGTTATTTTTTTAAATATTATTTACTAGTGATGTTTCCCGGAGATCTAATCTTCGGAGCTCTGGAGCGGAGCTCCTAAATTTTTTGGAGCTCCGGAACTCCAGGGCTTTACCCAATTTTGATACTAATTTTATGAATAATTAAAAGTTGATGGCATAGATTAGTTTGTCAAAATTTTTTTGCAAAACTTATATAAATCAATAAAAATACCCCTACAAATATAAATGGAGTAGTTTAAAATGTATTTCAAGCTTTAATAAGCCTCAAATCGCTTATTTAAGGGGCGGAGCTACGTAGCTCCCTCCGCTTTAAATGGCCGGAGCTCCGGAACATGAAATTGAACACTATTATTTACAATAACATATTTTTGTTAAAAGCTTTATTTTTACATTATTAACTCAAAACCGTTTTAGTTTTTTTATGTTTTGCATTATTCATTCCCTTATTTTTATTATAAACAATACAAAAAAACGTGGATCTAGTAGGCTTTTTTTAATTTAACTTAAATTGTTTAAAGAGGAAATTATATTATTTGCGATTAATTATGAGGAATTAAACCCCAAATTTATTTAAAAACTTATATAATTATTATATAAATTAATGAAAGTAACGGATTTTGTTACTTTGTACTTTATTCAAAATTTATAATCAGGGAAGAGCGCGGAGCGCTCTTTCCCTTATATTAAATGGGTTAAGTCACTGCGCGGTTAACCGTTGCTGATGGCGTCATCGAAATCAACAAAACCTTTAATAGTTTTTTAGCCAATTAAAAATCTAAACATTTTACATAACTAAAATATTACCCATATTTTTCTGATATTAAAAACCTAAAAACTTTTGCTAAAGATCCCTGAATTTCATACTAAAAATCTTACTTGGCTGAACTTTTTTTTGTTTTTTTTTTTT
>JASAMX010033603.1:0-12975 GCA_030248175.1 Microlaimidae sp. YZB2_3
TTTCGACCTGTGCACGGTCTTGGAAATGCCCCCCCCCGCTTTATTGCAAAGTCCTTCCCCCCTCGACAAAAAATGAAAAAGTACCCTAAAATTATGACGCCATTTTTGACCTATGATGACGCCACCATCGCGAATTTTTGCAGTTTTTAGCCTATTTCAATGTATTTTAAGCCATTTTAGATCTATTTTTACCTTATTTTCACTTTTTTGTCTCCCTTTTCCTTTTCCCTTCTTTTTTCTCTTTTTTTCTTCTCCCCTGCTTGCCCCCCGTTTACCCCGGGGGGGGGCATTGCACAGGTCTGTATTTTTATCTATTTTAGACCTAGTTTCTTTTCCGTACGGGCTGTATATCATCATATTAACGCATGTCTTTTTCATTCTGAAGGTTCTTGGATTGAGTCCCAACTGAGATAAGCTACATTGTGATATGGTTAATATTTGGTAATTTTGTTGTATCTGTATGTAGTATTAGATTGCGCAGTCAGCGCTGATAACATTGGCCTCTCATATGCTTCTCATGGAGAATAAAATAAACTTTTATTTCTTTGAATGGTCGGCCTTCTAAAATTTAATTTATTTTTTAAAATAAACGAAAAATTATAAATTCCAGTGAAAATGATCATTTTTTATTGTATCTATCGAGGTAATAAGAAATAATTAAAACATACAGCCTGTACGGAAAAGAAACTAGGTCTAAAATAGATAAAAATACAGACCTGTGCAATGCCCCCCCCGGGGTAAACGGGGAGGGTAAGCAGGGGAGGAAGGAAAAAAAATAGAAAAAAGAAGGGAAAAAACAATAAAGGGGAAAATTAAGTTAAAATAGATCTAAAATGGCTTAAAAAGCATTGAAATAGGCTAAAAACTGCCAAAAATTGGCCGAGTAGTTGCGTCATCATAGGTCAAGAATAGCGTCATGATTTTAGGGTACTTTTTCATTTTTTGGCGATAGGGGAAGGTAATTCTCCAATAAAGCGGAGGAGGGCATTTCCAACCGTCACAGGTCTGAAAATATAAACATAATGTTAGGGTATGGAGTTAACCACAAATAAGTAGGTCACACCAAGTTTTTGGAGGTATGGTATCATAGCCAAAAGCCTAGTTAAAAGTTAATTAGACCAAGTTAGTAAAAGAAAATTATCGAACTTTTAAACTTGTTTGAAAATAATGTATGAAGGTAATTTTCTAACCCCACCTCCCTTCTCGTCGCAAAAACACAACTATTAGATTTAAATTAAATACATAAATATAATATATTACATTTAGTATAAAATATAAAAAAAAACTTACTAAAATTGTTTCGAGGATGACAACTTCGATTTAAGTGGGATTGGTACCATTACTCTAAACAAGTAATTTTTGTTCGAAAACTTAAAAATTTCACACATTAATTGAACATTATAGTAATAATGTATTATTTTTATTAATAATAATGTATTATTATTTTATTAGTAATAATGTATTATTTTATTTTTATTATAGTAATAATGTATTATTTTGTTAATATAACATTTTACGTACCTATATAATCAATATTTTTTTAATTTTAACAAGCCGTGCTTTTATTAATAAAAAAAATACTGCTATATTTTTTATATTTTCAGACCTGTGCACGGTCTGGAAAAATCTCCCCCCGCTTTATTGGGGGATTTGTCCCCCCCTCGCCAAAAAATGAAAAAGTACCCTAAAATTATGACGCCAATTTCGACCTATGATGACGCCATCATCGCGAATTTTTTGCAGTTTTTAGCCTATTTCAATGTATTTTAAGCCATTTTAGATCTATTTTTACCTTATTTTTACTTTTTTGTCCCTTTTTCCTTTTTTCCTTCTTTTTTTTCTTTTTCTTTCTCCCCTGCTTGTTTACCATTTACCGGGGGGGGGGGCCTTGCACAGGGGTGTATTTTTATATATTTTAGACCTAGTTTCTTTTCCGTACGGGCTGTATATCATCATATTAACGCATGTCTTTCATACTGAAGGTTCTTGGATTGAGTCCCAACTGAGATAAGCTACATTGTGATATGGTTAATATTTGGTAATTTTGTTGTATCTGTATGTAGTATTAGATTGCGCAGTCAGCGCTGATAACATTGGCCTCTCATATGCTTCTCATGAGAAATAAAATAAACTTTTATTTCTTTGAATGGTCGGCCTTCTAAAATTTAATTTATTTTTTAAAATAAACGAAAAATTATAAATTCCAGTGAAAATGATCATTTTTTATTGTATCTATCGAGGTAATAAGAAATAATTAAAACATACAGCCTGTGAAATCAAACAAAAAACACTAAAATGTATGTGTGTGGCCTGTGAGCATGTGATCAAACATTTGTAAAAAATAAAAAAAAAATATATATATATATATATATATATATATATAAAAGCAAGGAATTCTCCAATAAAGGCGGGGGGGCATTTCCAGACCGTGCACAGGTCTGAAAAATATAAAAAATATAGCAGTATTTTTTTATTATAAAAAGCACGGCTTTGTTAAAATTAAAAAATATTGATTATATAGGTACGTACGTTGTTATCTTAACAAAATAATACATTATTACTATAATAAAAATAAAATAATACATTATTACTAATAAAATAATACATTATTATTAATAAAAATAATACATTATTACTATAATGTTCAATTAATGTGCTAAATTTTTAAGCTTTCAAACAAAAATTACTTGTTCGGAGCACTGGTACGGGGTTCACTGCAATCGAAGTTGATAACTTATAAAACAATTTTAGTAAGTTTTTTTATATTTTATACTAAATGTAATATATTATATTTATGTATTTAATTTAAATTAATAGATGTGTTTTTGCGACGAGAAGGGAGTGGGGTTAGAAAATTACCCTCATACATTCCTCCAAACAAGTTTAAATTTTCGATAATTTTCTTTTCTAACTTGGTCTACTAACTTTAACTAGGCTTTTGGCTATGATACCATACCTCCAAAAACTTGGTGTGACTACTCATTTGTGGTTAACTCCATAATAAGTACCTAACATTAACGGCTTTTCCTGTCTATCTATGATTTTTTATATTTTTCAGACCTGTGAACGGTCTGGAAATGGGCCCCCCCGCTTTATTGAAGAATTTGCCCCACCATTTGCCCCCCCGCCAAAAAATAAAAAAATACTTTAAATTTATGACGCAATTTTTGACCTATAACGACGCCATCATCGCATATTTTTTGCAGTTTTTGGCCTATTTCAATGTATTTTAAGCCATTTTAGATCTATTTTTACCTTATTCTCGCTTTTTTGCCCCTTTTTTGCCTTTCCCCTTCTTTTTTTCTTTTTTATCTTTCTCTCTTGCTTGCCCCCCTTTTACCCCGGGGGGGGGCATTGCACAGGTCTGTATTTTTATCTATTTTAGACCTAGTTTCTTTTCCGTACGGGCTGTATATCATCATATTAACGCATGTCTTTTTCATCTGAAGGTTCTTTGATTGAGTCCCAACTGAGATAAGCTACATTGTGATATGGTTAATATTTGGTAATTTTGTTGTATCTGTATGTAGTCTAGATTCACAGTCAGCGCTGATAACATTGGCCTCTCATATGCTTTTCTCATGAGAAATAAAATAAACTTTTATTTCTTTTTGAATAGTAGGCCTTCTAAAATTTAATTTATTTTAAAATAAACGAAAAATTATAAATTCCAGTGAAAATGATCATTTTTTATTGTATCTATCGAGGTAATAAGAAATCATAAACATACAGCCTGTACGGAAAAGAAACTAGGTCTAAAATAGATAAAAATAAGTACAATGCCCCCCGTGGGGGGGGGGCGGGAGAAAAAGAGAAAGGAAACAAAAAAAGTGAAAATAAGGTAAAAATAGATCTAAAATGGCTTATTTTGTTTTTCTTCGTTCAGTTACGTATTATAAGTTTTGCGGGTTTCAAAAAAAACATGTTTTCCGCCCAATATTTGTAGTGTAATATTAAGGTTTGTTTACTAAAGGAAAGAATAAGGGATCCAAAGTTTTTTTCTTCAATGCGTGGATTTGTTTTACACACGGGGCGAGCGGAATTTGTCACGAGTTGAAAACCAAAATACGTTTGTGAATTGGTTGTGAGAGGATATAGCTCCAATGAGCGGCAAAACTCGCCGAATTAGTTGTGAGCGAGATCCGTTCAATCAAACGAATTGAGCTCAACGGAGACATGATTGGGTGTTGTGAGTGAAAATGCATCACTTATTCTGGGGGACATTTTAGAAATAAGGTCTTCAATTAAAAACACCCTGTATCAGCAAGAATAGTAGACAAGAATAGACTCGCTATAAAATCAGACTGACATAATAGTTTCTGAACCAGATTTTTTTGGATTACGGTTGAAGTAGTATAGTTTTTATAAATTTATAGATAATGAATTAGCTTTTTATGGTTAATATTATTACAGTTTCACAAAATGTAAAATATAAATAAGAACCGAGAATGATAAAATGTCGCACTCCCATCATGTGTAGTGAAAATTTGCGACTTTGAGCCGGTCGAAAAGGCCAAAGTTTTAGGTGGTGGCACTGGCCGAATTTCCCATCCCCTAATTAATTACCAAAGTGTCCGATTTCCAGGCGCGGTACTCGAATTTCAGTGGAAGCGTAATTTACAAGATGAAGGACAAAGTTATCGGTGTAAGTTATGCCAAAAGGTGAAGAAATCAGCGCGGCAAAAGCGGAGCTTGAAAATCCCGAAACTTTGTTATTATTTTTTGGATGGAAGCTACTGGTATTTTGCAAATAAAGATACATGCACAACACAAATTTTCGCAATACATTTATACCTGAAAATACACAAGAACTTAAATTAAAATTGATTTACAACCCACAGTTTATGCAACACACATGAGTTTAAAATACATAAAAATAAGTTTTATTTGTTTAAGACAAAAAATCAGGAATCTTTGTTGAAATTGAGTTATAGTTAAGGCACAGTACAAAATGTACTTCGTGCTATGTATGAGAGAACAAAATACAAACAAAATATCTGTAATGTAATAAAATATCAACAAATTTAAATATTTAATGAACGACTGTTTACGTAATAAAAAAACACACATACCTCATATGAGAAGGGGGACCCGATTCCCTTTGTAGGGGACCCAATTCCCTTTTTCGATTTTTTATTGCGGGGGACCCGATTCCCGTTTTTTTATGCGGGGGACCCGATTCCCGTTTACCCACAGCGGTCCCAAGACAAAGACGGCCGCAACACACAGCGGGTCAAGACAACGCTTCTCAAACATTACAGTCCCAAAACACGACAGTTCCGAGACATGAGGGTTCTGAGAAAGGACTGTCCCAGGACCTGACGGTACCCAGACACTGGCAATAAGGCGTTTACGTTTCCCTATAATAATCTGCTTGCTATATAAAAGGAACGCAGATATTGCCTTTTTAAATTTATTTTTTATAAAGAACGCAGAAAAAAAAGTGTAATAATTGTTTTATCAGTATTTAGAACCTTTTTTTTTTCAAAAGTAAACTAAAAAACATTAAATAAGCAAAAGCCACACTAATAAATTGTTTATATTAATAAAATTTATATGATTAAAAGTTTATTTAAAATAAATATTCATCCCTATCCTATCCCCAAATATTCATAAAATTGATGTAATATGTGCTATACAAAAAAGAAAAATTCCTGGAACTTAATTTCTTAAATAAATAATCAAAAGGTAAAACTTAGTGCAAATAAATGCATTGTAGTCGTTTATTGTATATTGTGTTTTAAAATTTTTTGTGGCAACGATATGTAAAGGGGTCAAAAAATAACTAAATTTTAGTTTGGACAAGCAATTGCCCGTTTAACTTGTGGGTTCGATTTTTAAGATTGTTTAATGTTGACCAGTTTTAGTCAAAAGCAAACGTTTGGTTAATATGAATAATTTTATACTAAAGACAAATTCTATCAGGGTGAAAATATATGAGTAGTAAAGTAACCACTTTTTCTTTGAGAAAATATCACGTGCAGAGAAACACATGACGCAACTAAATAATAATTGGTTACATAACCCCTGAAAAGTTTTTTTCAATTTTTCTCGCTCGAAGGTTTATTGTTTATTTCTTCCTGGCGGCGAGCGGTTACGCCCTTATTTTCAGCATGGAAGACTTTAGCTATAGTAGTTTAGATTTATTTAATTCAATTTTAAACTTTTATTTTATTTATATTTAAAAAAATAAAGCTTATAAAATTATACTGCAGGTTATTTTTCTTAAAAATGCGGCATAATTAATTTTCTCAGCAAAACAAGTTGTAACAGAGTAATCTTTTTCCTAAAACAGACAAAAGGGGTTTTTTTACATATGAAATAAAGATTTTGACCAATTGTTTTGCGTGTGGGGCAAATAATCTAGATTTTCGTCACTAAGCAGGGTGTTATGCTGGGGTTAAATTTTTCAGCCACCCCTCACTACCCGTCCCACAGACAGAGGGGTAAAGGCGCGCCGTCCCGCAGACAGACAGATAAACACGCGCCCCCTTTAAAGCGGGAGTATAATACCATAACTCCTTTACCTAAGACATTGAACTCAGCGCTCCTTCTTTCAAATCAGTCTTCAATTGATATTAAGGATTTGTGAGCAGCTCAATGCATCCCTAACTGTAAGCCTCTTCTGCTGTTTATTTTGAGTAGATATAGCTTTGACCGTGCCTACCAAAGGTACTTTCTAAAACTTCTTTTACATTTTTAAATTTTTTGTACATTTTTACAATTTACTGGTAGCTAAGCCGTGGGTTTTTCCTGTTTGTAAAAACTAAGTTATTTTTAAAAAAAACGAAATTAAAAAATCGTATCCGACAAATTACGCTTCATTACTATTGTTTCTTCCTACCATTTGGAGTTTGCTCAGGTTGCTTCGGTTGCTCATGTTTAAATTAACGATTTCAACAATTAACTTGAACTATGTTTTAAGTTTTATTTAGGAATATTTTTATGGTATTTTATGAGTTTAAGAACAAAATGAATTTACAAAACAGTCTTCACAAAATATTCTTTGGCATTACTTTTTATTTTTTTATAAAATTAATTAAAATAGGGTGTAGCTCCGAGAGTTTCTCTATAGCTACTTAAAGAAGAGCTTATAGGTAACATCACTAATTTCCCTATACCAAAGTTTAAGTTTGTTACAATTTGTCGTTTGGTCAAGGACATTTTGTCGTTTGCCCTTTGGTAAAGCTCCGGAAACACATACAGTCAAACAGACAAACAGTTCATTTGCTAAACAAGATATAAAACGGTTTGAGCGTTTTTTACGGCATATTTTCAAAGCAACATGCTTTTTAGAATAAGGATAAAAAAATTCCACCTTAAAACAAAAGTTTAAAAATCAGAACCAGATTAGCATAGATCTATTATGCTCTTCATAATAAATTTTCAACGAATATTTTTTATTAGTCAATTATCAAAAAAAAAAAAAACAATTTATCAGATAAAAATTTAAGTTAAACATTTCTAATTTTAAACAAACGCCAGTTTTTGGTGCTTCGGAAGGCCGATTTTCAAAACCTTGAAGCACCTTAACACGGACCCCCATTTTATTTTTAAAATAATTTAGCATTTAATTAAAGGGTAGTATATCATTTTTTTATTTTTTGCGGATTCAAGGTTTCCAAACAATGATAAAAACAAAAAAATTGTAAAAAGTGGCTAAAATAACATGAAGATTTTAAAACACAAAAGGTGGAACTTTAAAATTTAAAAAACAGGGAATTAAAAATAGGAAAAATAGGGAATAAAACAAAATTTTCAGGTTACTGAATGAATTTACTTTTGTAACATCGGTTATAATTTTAATTGTAAATGTATCGTAGTGTAAATTATAGTTAAGTCTACTTTATTCCGCTAGGTATCTGTTTTTCAGGAAGAAAACTGTGCTCTAAAAAATCATGATAAAAATGATTAATGATTGCTTCAACTGTAATATACAAATATATAATGCACATTTCTTCTTAATACCAATCTTCAGAGTTACGGCCAATTGAAGCGGAGCTGACGGAGCTAGTCTCGGAGCTCTGGAGCTTCGCTCCTTCATATTATGACAATAAATAGATTTAAAAGTGTTTTTTTTTAATTTTAAACAAATTTACAGCTTTTGCAGCAGTTTAAATTACAAATAATTTAGCAATATCAACTAAAATAATTATTTTTTTGGAATAAAATCATTGGGGTAAATAATATGTGTTGTATCAAAATGCAAAACTTTCACATAAAGCCTTTTATATTCTATTTTTCTCAGATATTTTTAACAAAATTTTGTAGTTTTATACACTATTTTAGCTGTAAAAACAAGTTATTGAATTTTAACTTCTCGTCCATGCTCTGAACAGATCCTATCCCGCGAAAAACGTACACATTAAAGAAATAGTGAATATATTATGTTGGCAATTTTTTGTAGACTAAGATTTTTTAAATCTTATTAAGAAAAATACAATAAAAATAATCTTAAAAATGTGGACAGAATAACTTAAAAATAAGATTAAAAATATTTAAATATTAAGAAACTTGTTTGAAATTAAAAAAAACAACAAATTATTATTTATTATATTGTCTCGTTATGTTGAATTTTCTTGCAGAAAGCAAAAAAAAAACATCAATCAAAAATTTATTTCGAACAACGGAATATGTTTTTATTTTTATTTTTTATCAATAAATTAACTCTCTGATAAAAAAAAATCAAAAACGGTAAATTTTTTTTTATTACGTTCAAATTTAATTAAAAAAATTATATAAACTGAAGTTTTGCTGAAGAATTTAAATACACACAACTATCCTGCGAGATTCGAACTAACGCTCCTTTTTGAAATGCCAAATCTCTATCCACTTCGCCATCTATACACTCTAAAATGTAGCGTAAATTATATTTATATAGTAATGGCCTAACTCGCGAACAAACCACAGTAAAATCTACCGAGAGCTCGTTTTGGGAATTTGAAAAAAAATCTCAAAAAAATTTTTCAACTTTACAGTCATAAATTCTTGTACAGAAAAGCAGATGAATACTATATCACTTTTACAGAATTTCTAAATTGTACTGGTCAGTTTTTCGCACGCCCTAAAATAGCAACAAATTAGTAGTACCTTTTTTTCTAAAATAAAAAGGTTTATTTTAGTTTATGATATTTAGTTTTGATTATTGATTTATGACATCCATAACACTAAAATAAAGAATCTCAGTAAAAACATCAATTTGTTTGAAATTATTTTTTTATATTTTTTGGCAAGCTTATTTTTATCTGTCTTTTTTGACTGGTTTTCGGGTAACACAGTATGTTCTACCCTTTGATGCAAAAGTTGACCAAGGATTAATAATATGAATTTAGTGAGTCAGTAAAATTAAATAAAAAATACTTTAAATCATTCAAAAAAACGCATACTCATTCAGAAGTAGGCTGGTAATAACCATTTGTGTATGTGTCTTTTCTATGAGTTTTACCAAATTTCCTAAAAACATATGTTATACTACAGTTTATATTATTAAAAATAGAATCGAAACAAATAATTCTTGAACAATTAAGGATCATTTTTTACAAGTAGCCCGTGTCAGACATATGGGTGACAAATCTTTTTTCCTGTATTTTTTAAATTCATTTTCTTTTTTTTTAAAACTCAACCCTTCTATGATATTTTTCTGTACTGAAAGCTTTGCAATAATACATCATTTAGCCCAATCCGTTTCGTAGTTTGGAAGAAAGGTCCCTTCCCTTTTGGTGAAAATAGGTTGTCCAGCATAGTGTTCATGTTATTGTTTTCAAACATTCAACCCCCTTATGATAATCCCTGAACTATGAGCTTTCTAATGATATCTCAATTAGCGCAATTCTGTAGTGGTTAGGGAGGAGGGTCCATTCTTCTTCAGTAAAAAAACATTGTTCAGTAAGAAGATGTCTATGTTAATCTTTTCAAAAAAGTATCATATTCTGGCTCTCCATTGACTAATACCTCTTACCTGTATGTTTTAGCCAAGCAGAGACAAAAAAAATTTAGTTAAAAATCCATTGGTTTCCCTCTTTGGTGGAAAGACGTTGTCCTGCATAAAAAGATCTATGCCAAATTTTTAGAAATTTCCACCCCTCTGTACGACACTCCTTGGGCTATAAGCTTTCCATGATACCTTATTTAGCTTAATCTTTTGGTGGTTGCGGAAGAGTTAGGGAGGCACACACAAACCGACAAGGCAGAGATAAAAAGGAAAAGACGCTTTTCAGAATAAAGATGTACATGTTTAATTTTTAATAGTCGTGGAGAGGTTGGCAAACTATATATATATATATATATATATATATATATATATATATATATATATATATATATATATATATACAGTGATGGGTGGATATTAGTAGTGGGCGGAACCGTGAAACCCCCAGAACATCGACACCAGAACTGGAATTGAGATTTTCCAAATATCCAGAATAGGAACCACAACTAGAATTCCAAAATTTTTCCAAAATTCCAGACGCGCCATTCCAAATTTTGGAATTATATAAAATTAACTTCTAAACTTTCTATCTTCTTAATATGACTGCAAATCAAAGAATCCTCTAACAGGGAGAAAAAAATTGCCTCATATGCGAGTAGGTTATAAAGCAATTTATAAAGCATATAAATATGTACATAAATAAGCATATAAATAAATACAGTATATAAAGCTTTGTTATATTTTCACTTTTTAAAATAAACATTTTTTAGCTTTTTATCACTTTTTTTTATAAACACATCGTAGTTAAACCGCTCATCTTTTCATTTAACATGTAAGTATAACCGGCATTCAGCACGGTAATTACTGTAAAATCGCATTTCACTTTTTAAAATAAACATTTTTTAGCTTCTTTATCACTTAATAAGCGGTTTAACTAGGAAGCGTCAATAAATTTCATTCTTACTTTAGGCTCTGCAAGGCATTGCGAATAGACTGCGTGACATAATAGACTTCCTGGTAGTTTGTGGGGTTGAACTTTGTGATGGATACGTTTTCAGGCTCAAACTCCAGAATAGGCACTTTTTTGGACACTGCATACTGAAAAAAAGTGAATAAACGCACGCAAAAAATACAAATACTGTGACAGAGTTCTGTTACAGTATTTGTATTTGTTGTGACAAAAAAAAACTAGAAAAGTTTTGAACCAATAATAAAAGTTTTGCTAACATAAACAAATAAAAAGAACGAAATTGTACGAAATACAGCAAAACCAACAAAAAAAACAAAACCTCCATTTCCTTGTAGCTTGATAGAATTGCTGCACCATAAACACGATTTTCTCTCTCCTCTTGGACCAACCCAACTTCCACTGTAAACCAGTGCAGCTATAAAGAACACATATTTAAACAAAAACATAAATTGCAAAACAATTAAAAGTGCGGTACAGACCAAGGCAAACTTTTTATCTTTGATTTCATTGATTTTTTTGGAAAAACCGCCCCAAAACATTGTCACTTTTTTTCTACAAAAATTTTTAACCACTGAAGAGACATTACATTTAAAAAAGGAGAAAATAGGAACTTGAATAGGTTTTCCTTCATTACAAAAAGTTTTTATAAAAAAATATAAAAAAGAAGACGTACTTTTAGTTATATTTTGACACCCAAATTGCAAATTTTAACAAAATACTTGTGGAACTATTAGTGTTTTAGTAAAATTTAAAACACTACAAAATAATTTAAGAAAAAACTAAAATAAAAGTTAGATATTTTTTGCTATAAATACTAATTTAACAAGAGGTCACTCATATAAAATCAATGCTTAAAAATTAAAATCAATGAAAAAAATCTTTCTTTTGCAACAAAGCAATATCTACACTGTATATAAATCAAAAAACTTAAAGGAAAAAAATTTTACAGCCATTATAAGAGCTGCTGTTTTTCGATATAGTATTTAATTAACTAAAATTAGTGCTGATCATTCTAAGCTTTTTAACCATTTTCTAGTATATCATGTTTTAATTTATTTGCGGCCGTTGTCAAATGATATTATTTCAATTCTAAACTCTTTTACTTTTCAATGTAATTTTGGTCCCCAGGAAAAATATACAGGTATAGATTTTTTTTCTTGGTTTTAATTTTAAAATTATTTAATTTTTCAGTTTTTAAAAATAATTTAATTAGTTTTAATTGTAGCTTAAATAGCTTGAATACCATTTTTGCATCACAAATTTTATTAAAGTGTGTTTACTATAGGTAAAATGCTCCTAGCTGCAAACAAAAGCGTGGTTTATTTTTCGCCTTTATCATTGAAATTCACGCAACGATTTACCAGTGTAAACCATTTTAATCACTTCCAGCCGTTAGTCCTCCCGCGAACTATACTGTAAGAATGTAAATGCAATTCTGACATTACAGCCGGAGGAAAAGTTTAAACAGTGCCGAGACACGGTTTTTGCTGCCATTCCGTTAATTAGTCGATTTTGTGGACGAAAAACTATTTGGGCTATTATTGGTCGTTACAGAAAGGCGAGAGTCGCAGCTACGACAATTTTACTTATAACTATTTAACTTGTATTTTTCTATTTTAGCATGATAATTATAGAGGAAATATTTTACCTTATTTTACCCTAGGAAAGAAAAAAGAAAGATTATGCTGGTTTGAAAACAGAATATTTTTTCCAGGTGGAAGGGGGAGTTAAAGAACATAGCAAAAGGTTAAGGAATTAGGAAAAAAATACACATTCTGCTTTTAAAAATATATATACAGGCTTCAAAAATATATATATACAGGGTTTCTGCCTGTATATATATGCTTTTGGCCTTATTTCCAGGAGGAAAACATGAGGGAAGAGATATCCTGCCGGAGACATTTGAGAGAAAGGGATGAGATTTGCCACCAAAAATGGGAATTCCGCGATGATTTTTTTGTCCCTTTGCATATGCATATAAATTGTTTTCCAGTAAAACAATGAAAGATTACAACAGAAATCAGAATTTACATAAAAGTCTTAAAAAGTATTTTTTTTTGCATTATGATAAATT
>JASAMX010033604.1:0-46525 GCA_030248175.1 Microlaimidae sp. YZB2_3
AAATGTCATGTTTTTTAGTAAGATTAACATGGACATCTTAATGCTGGACAAGGTTTTTTCACTAAAAAGAGGAACGACCCTCTTCCCCAACCAGCAAAAGGATTAAGCTAAATGAGATATCAATGCAAAGCTTACAGACAGGGAAATGTCATAAAGGGTTAAAATTTAGAAAATTTTTGCATGGACATCTTTAGCCTGGACAACACATTTTCACAAAGGGGGAAACCTATGGATTTTGGAACTTAAAAATTTTTTTTCTCTGTTTTTTTTTACTAATTGATAAGAGTAAGTAACCAATGTAAAACCGGAATGTGATGTTTTTTTGGAAAAATGAACATGGACATCTTTATACTGGACAACGTTTTTTTTGTTAAAGAAGGTAATTACCTTGCTCACCAACCACAAAAGGAATTGGGCTAAATGAGATATCATTGCAAAGCTTACAGTCCGGAGAATGTCATAATGAGGTTTAAATTGAGAAAAAAATTGCATGGACATCTTTAGCCTTGACATTCATTTTCACAAAAAGGGGAAATCTATGGATTTTGGAAAGTAAAAATTTTTTGTCTTTGAATTGGCTCGAAATTATTGATAAGAGTAATTATCAAATGTAAAACCAAAATGTCATGTTTTTTGGTAAGATTAACATGGACATCTTAATGCTGGACAAGGTTTTTTCACTAAAAAGAGGAACGACCCTCCTCCCCAACCAGCAAAAGGATTAAGCTAAATGAGATATCATTGCAAAGCTTACAGACAGGGAAATGTCATAAAGGGTTAAAATTTAGAAAATTTTTGCATGGACATCTTTAGCCTGGACAACACATTTTCACAAAAGGGGGAACCTATGGATTTCGGAACTTAAAAATTTTTTTTCTCGGTTTTTTTTTACTAATTGATAAGAGTAAGTAACCAATGTAAAACCGGAATGTGATGTTTTTTTGGAAAAATGAACATGGACATCTTTATACTGGACAACGTTTTTTTTTTGTTAAAGAAGGTAATTACCTTGCTCACCAACCACAAAAGGAATTGGGCTAAATGAGATATCATTGCAAAGCTTACAGTCCGGAGAATGTCATAATGAGGTTTAAATTGAGAAAAAAATTGCATGGACATCTTTAGCCTTGACAAAACATTTTCAACTAACTGGTTTCATTAGATAACAGTAAAATTTTAATTCGACAGAATATGGCTATTTTTCATTCACTGAATAATTGCATCAGCCATGTCTAGCTTGCTTTTAAGTATAGGTAAATTTTTTGTCTTTGAATTGGCTCAAAATTATTGATAAGAGTAATTATCTAATGTAAAACCAAAATGTCATGTTTTTTTGGTAAGATTAACATGGACATCTTAATGCTGGACAAGGTTTTTTCACTAAAAAGAGGAACGACCCTCCTTCCCAACCAGCAAAAGGATTGAGCTAAATGAGATATCATTGCAAAGCTTACAGACAGGGAAATGTCATAAAGAGGTTGAAATAAAAAAAATTGCATGGACATCTTTTGGTTGGACAACGCATTTTCACAAAAACAGGGCCCTATGGACTTTGAAAGTTGAAAAAATTTTTATCTTAAAATTGGTTCAAACTTATTAGTAAGAGTAATTCGCCAATATGAAGCCAGAATATCATGTTTTTAGAAAAATTAACATAGACATCTTTATGCTGGACAACGTTTTTTACTAAAAGGAGGAAAGACCTTTCTCCATAACCACAAAAACGATTGGGCTAAATAATATATCATTGCAAAGCTTGAATTTTAAGAAATGTCATAAAAGGGTTGAATTTTTTAAATAATAAATAACAAGGACATCTTTATGCTGGACAACGCATTTTCACCAAAAGGAAGGACCCTTCTTCTCAACCACAAAACGGGTTGGGCTAAATGAGGTATCATTGCAAAGCTTACAGTCTGGAAAATGTCATAAATGGGTTAAAATTTTAAAAAAATAACATGGACATCTTTATATTGGACAACATATTTTTACCAAAGATGGAAGAACCTTCCTCCCCAACCACAGAAAAAATTAGGATAAATGAGATATTATGGGAAACCTTATAGTTTAGGGAGCATCATAAGGTGGTTGGAATTAGTAAAAAATTAACACAGACATCTTTATGCTGGACAACATATTTTCACCAAAAGAGGGAAAAACCCTTATCCCCAACTAAAATTAGAGTGGGTAACTGAGGTGTCACTCTAAAGTTTACAGTGACGGGAATGGCATAAAAGGGTTGAATTTTGAAAAAAATAGTAAATAGTAAATGAATATAAAAAATGCGGGAAAAATTTTTTGTCAGCCGCATGGCTGACACGGGCTACTTGCATAATAAAATATCCTATACTTGTGTCCTAAAAACAAAATTTTCTCTGACTCACAGGTGCTCTCCCTGACCTCTCCCTCAGTGGTGTGCCCAGGATTTCATTTCGGGGGGGCGGTCTGGGGGGGTTAAATACTAACCCTGAAGGGGGGTCCGGGGGGCAGAATGCCCCCCGGGGGAGAAAATTTTGAATTTAAGGCGCTAAAATACAATAGAAATTTTAATTCCAAATGATACTTATTACAAATTTTAAGTTTTTTTTATACCTATACATTTAAAACATGTGTTTAAACGTTAATAAAAGGATAATAAAGGTTTATAGTAGTTTTATTAAACATGTATGCCTTAACTACTGAACGGGATAATCGATTTAAAATTGAAAAACTAAGATAAATTGTCAATTTAAACTACACGCGTAGCGGGAAAATTTTGGATTTTTGACTATTAATATGCTTTTGGAAGGCATCAGGTGACTACTTTTTGCTCTTTCTGACTTCTGTGACCTCCCTGAATCGCTGGATTAGGTTTAGGCAGCTGCTCAATAAATAAAAATTTCTATCATATGATAATGATTTGTTTATACATTGATCTAATCACACAGCACTGTTGCATTTTTTTAGTTTGATGAAATGTCAATTAAAAAAATCATACTCACAGCAATCTTTGACAAGCGCGAAATCGCCACTTATTTAAAATTTATATTTGTTTCTTACGCATACAAATATAGCCTTCTAACTGAAAAAGTGGCGATTTCGCGCTTGTCAAAAACTGCTATGTGTGAGTATGATTTATTCAATTGACATTTCATCAGAGGTAGAAATTTTTATTCAGTGAGCAGCTGCCCAAACCAACTGCAAATTTCCTATAGTCCACATAATGTCCATCTCAGACTAGTCCACATCTTTCCTGTCAAAACATATGCCCGAGGAAAAATCGCCCCCTTTTCCTGCTCTATTCTTGCTCTATTCTATTTTTCTAGACTAGTCTATCACTTTTTTTAAATTAAATTAAAAATAGCTTAAAAACTATAGTTTTAGCTGCGCAATGACATATGTTTATAATCATTCTGATGCCAATACTTTTTTAGAAGTTTTAATATTATTTAAAAAGTTTAGCACCACGATGAATTTTGTATAATTGTAAAGACACAAGTGGTGCCTACACCACTTGTGTCTTTACAATTATAGTTTTAGTTTTAAACGTAAGTTTTTAACACAAATTTCTGTTTTTATACCCTTTTTATACAAGAAAATCACTTCTTATTTAATAAAATGTAATATTATCCTATAAAACAAACATTTATTCAAATTATTATGGTTAAAACTATTTTGCTCCGGACACCGGACCCCACCTGACACCCTTTACAATTCAAAATGTCGCATCCCGAATCGACCCCTCCCCCTAAAAAGCTAGGGTGGCCCGAACCCTTCTGGAACCCCCTAGGATTTAAAATGCGATTTACTCGACGGTAACCACTACCCCTAGCTCGCGGGACCGTGTTTACTTATGCAAATTATTCTCCTAGCTAGAGATTAGTTTAACTTAAAAATACCAATATACCAATAATAAGTCCTATGGGGCTTGTGAATGGAAAAACCTTGATTTTTAGAAAATTTAAAGGTGTATTAGTGTTTTATAAAATTATTTTTATACACTAAAACACCCTTTTTCATGTTAATTTTAGGCATGCATTTTAAGAGCATCGATTTCCAAATTCTACTATATTTTGGTAACCGTAACACTATGTAAAAATCGAGGTTTTAAATCGAATAAAAATGTTACTTTAACAGCTTCCGAAATTAAGTACAGCATATTTGTTTGGTACGTCACTTGGGACTGACCCAACCATTTGCCGGTCTTTTTTATAAAGAATTTGGAAGGGTTAAACGTAATTTGATCCAAAATTTCTTTGTTGGAAATTTCATTGTTTGCATATTGTGATTCCAGATGATTTATACTTATATCAGTACTGCTATGTTGACTTCTTTTTAAACCTAAAAACTAGATTTTTTTTTTCAAAATCACGAATCAAAAGACAACATACATACAGACCTGTGCACGGGCTGGAAATGCCTCCAGAATAATAGCGGCTGTGCTCCTCCTTCCCCCACCCCACTCAAAAATTATGGCGCCAATTTCGTCCGTTTATGACGGCATTATCGCGAAATTTTAGCAGTTTTTAGCCTATTTTAATGCATTTCAAGCCATTTTTAACCCAATGTAAATTAAATATCGCTTTTTGTCCCTTTCTTTCTTTTCTTTTTTTCTTTTTTCTCTTTCTCCCCTGCTTCCCCCCACGTTTTATTGCCAAATTTTGGAATTTTTTACCCCTGACGCCCCTCTAGATTTTGAAATCTGACCCCCCTCTCCCCTCTTAAGAAAATTTTTTTTTATACTAAATTTTCTTCCAAAAACGTGAATTTTTCACACAAATTCATGTTTTTACACCATTTTTATACCTGAATATCGCTCTTTATTCAATAAGATGTAGTATTATCTTAAAAAAAAACTATCATTAAACCTTTAATGGTTTAAAAGTATTTTGCTTCGGAAATTGGACCCCACCTGACCCCCCTCTAGGTTTCAAAATCTTCCACCCCGGGTCAACCCCCCCCTAGAAACTAGGGGGGTTCGACCCCCCCTAGGACCCCCCTCCTAGATTTTGAAATGTAATTTACCAGGGGTAAACACCCCCAAAGGGCGTAGCCAGGGGGGTTATAGAGGTTGTAACCCCCCTTTTGGGCTGGCGGAGGTAAAAATTTGGGGGTCCTAGGAGAACAATTTTAAAAATTTTTCTCGCGCTTCCCTCGGCTCAGCGCTCGACATTTATATACCTTTTTATAACTTTTAAGTGATGTTTCGAATGAATTTCAAAGACAATTTTCGAAAATTTTTTCTTGCTGTCGCACGATTTTTAATATTATACCTTTTTAAACCGACAATTTTTCACGTTTAACTTAAAAATAACAGCAAAATAGAATCACTTAGCGCGAAGCGCAAAAAATTTTTACCCTTTTTTAATGTTTTTTTACGGTATTTTGAAAATTTGGAGTACAACCCCTACAACCCTCCCCTTTTGAAAACTTTGTATGGAGTACAACCCTCCCCTTTTGAAATTCTGGCTACGCCCCTGACACCCCCTAGCTTTTTGATCATGTTTATCTATGAGCGCCTCGCTACGCTAATCGCTTAGTGCCAAACTTTAAAATAATTTTGGTAACACAATTGATCCTCAAAAAAAAAAAAAATTTCCATTTTGCTTGGCTCAGAGGTCAAGTTCCATAATATGCATATTCCTCACTATTTATCTTATTTATAAAAGTCAATAATTTTAATAAACAATAAGCACTACAGATCAAGCAAAACAAACAATCATATTTGGTAGATTTGTGTATATACATTTCCCTCTCTTAAGGTAGAACTTCACAGTTTTTTTTTGACGACAGATCTTTTTGAATTACATCTTACTATACGTAGTTTGACCTGCTGATTCAATTTTTGACACTCATTTTTCTGTAAAAAAATGTTATCGTCCACAATCATTAAATAACATCAATAAAATACATGTCAAAAATACAAAACATTAATAAAGTTTATTACCAAAAATATTCTATTTTTTCATTTTTTCTATTTAGCGTATCTTAAATAATAAAACATTTTTTTAAATTAAAAACCTAAGAAATAAAAAAAAAATTTTTCGGCGTTAAAAATTGGTCGAGCGACTACTCGAACCCACGGATCCGAGTGCGACGTACTAACCACTCGGCTACTGGGTCCTCGGGGATTTTCAACTAAAAGGAGCTTTTAAAGCAATGGTTCAAAATGTAGTTTCTCGGCGTCAATTAAAAGAAAATTAAACGAAAATTAAAAAAAATTGATTCGTTATTTTCAAACGAAAGTTTGGAAATAGTTAGATATAGGAATTTGCCATTTTTTTTATTATAAACAATTAAAAAAGGACTTCAGGATTTTTTTTACTATATATTTTTGTAAAAAAAGTCGTTTTTGCAATTTAAAAAAAATCCTGAGACCATTTTTAACCCAAACCACCTCTGAAAGTTGCCCCCTATATTACCCTAATTTATTATAAAATTTCGCCCAAAAATAACGAATGAATTTTTTTTAAAAGGCCTTACTGTGGTTTTCAGAGGTAGAATCCATGGACATCTGTTGCGAACTGGACAAATTTTTCAGTGATGTTTTTATAACCACTGGATAGCACAGATTCTTAACTTTTTATAGCACCCCACTTTTATGGGCCAAAAATTAATATTTATAATGATATGCGACTTGTAGTCCAAGTGGTCAAAACTGTGAAGTTCTACCTTAAAATTTCCAGCCGCCTATAGCTCGGTAATTTTTCCACATAGGTACCGTAAAAAATATGAAGATGCTGTTTATCTGTTTTGGTTACAGTGTGGATGTAGCCAGGGCATAGGTGAAAAAGGGGGGGGGGGGGTCGGCCAGGTCCCCCTGGCCTCGAAATTTCACCCCCCCTTCCCCTAAATTTCCGAAATTTTTACCCCTGACCCACTCTGGAATTTGAAATCTAACCCCTCCTCCCCCCTTGAGAAAATTTTAGGTACTTTTTTTATACTAAATTTTTTTCAAAAACCGTGAATTTTTAACAAATCTTCATGTTTTTAAACCCTTTTTACGTCAAAATATTGCTTTTTATTCAATAAAATGTAGTATTATCCTAAAACTGTTTTGCTTTGGACACCGGACCCCACCTGAGGACCTGACCCCCCTCTAAATTTTAAAATTTCGTAACCCGGGTCGTCCCCCCCAAAAAGCTAGGGGGGTTCGGACCCCCTGGAACCCCTCCCCCTAGAATTCCAAATTCAATTTACCCCGGGTAACCACCCCATCCCCTAGCTTCCCGGACCGTTTTCACCTATGTGCCAGGGGTCCCAAAAGGTCTTTAAAACCCTTTTTTGTGAAATCCAGACTCTGCAATATTCTGCTTATGTAATTTTGAACTGAGAAAATACGTTTTTACCGCTAAAAACATTAGACAATACGTTATTAGGCCAAAAACAGTGTATTATACAGCTTTTTCTGCGTTTAACCCTGCTTTTTTAACCTTTTCAAAAATTATGGAGGGCTCTGCCCCCTCTCTGACATTTTTGGGGAGGGGGGACGGAGCCCCACTTGAAAATTTTTTTGTACTGAAATCGCCCCCCCCCCAAAAAAATGAAATCCTGAGTACGTCCCTGCCCACGTTTCAAAAAAATTGGTCCCAATGCAATTTTGGAATTGTCCCCAAAGGGGGGAACATACAGAACACAACATCTATTCACATGCACGCACATTAACACTACGTTGGGACCAGATGACCTCTGGGCGAACTTTGCTGCAGTGACTAGTTTTCTTCGACAGTGGGAAGAGGGGGTGAACAAGGCGAGGCGTGTGCCGGACGGTCCAGACCGATCTTTATTAAAAGGCTGGTTGTCGGCAAAAAACAACAACAGTGAACTCTGGGGGCAGACTACCCTCAGGGAAAAAGAAATTTTAATTTAAGACGCTAAAAGAACATACTAGAAATTTTAATTCCAGCTGATTTTTTTTTAAATTCAAAGTATTATATCTTTTTTAAATTTAAAACATGTGTTTAAAACGTTTTTAAAAGTTTAATAGGTAATAGTTATAGCAGTTTTATTTAACATGTATATATGCCTTCACTATTAAACGGTATCACCAATTATAAATTAGAAAATTAAGATAAAATATCAATTTAGTTAAACTACCCGCGCAGCGGGGAAAATTTGGTTTTTTACTGTTAAAATGCTTTTGGAAGGTATAAGGAAAGTTTGTTTTAATAATTAAATAAAAAATTCAAAAAACGTATTGGTCCCCCCTTACAATAAAATCCGGCTTCGCTGGATTTTGAGAAGGGGGCCGCCGCCCCCCCCCGGGAACGCCACTAATTTAACATATACGGTTTTGGTAAGACATATCTTGGTTTTTGTCAGAATATATAACCAGAACAGAACTGCCACTTAGCTTTATCACAACATCCTTAACTTTATCAGATATTCAAATAAAGGATTAAAATAAGCTCACCTCCTCTGCTGGAAGATGATAGCTCACCTCCTCTGCTCGAAAATGATTGACTTCTCAAGGTGTGAGTCCCGCGGTTGTACTGCAAACCGCGCCCCTTGCTTTCACTGGCCGATCTAAAACACAAACAAAAATAAAAACAAAACTAGTTCAAGCCTTGTCTTAAAACCGAAGAGCGTGGCCTTTTCTAAATAAAATCTGTTGTAAATCTTTTTTCTCTATTAAAATTTTTTATGTGTTTACTATCTTTTTTAGATTTCTAGATAATTAATAAACAGAACAATGATATTAAAATGACTGAAGAAACATCTATCATTAAAACAACAAAGTGTAAAAAGGCTATAAAAATATTTTTAAAAAAAATAAAAAAATTTCTACAAAAATTGATTTGCAAGCATTATACATTTTTGAATTTTATCAAATATTACCAGACATGTGCACTGCCCCCCGGGGTTAAAACGGGGGGAGGCAATTCCAACTTGGGGGGGGGCGGGGGGCAACTTTTTTGAAACGGGGGGGGGCACTAAAACGGAGGGGCAAGCAGGGGGAAAGAAAAAAGAGAAAAAAGGAGAAAAAAAAGAGAAAAAAGAATGGAAAAGGGAAAAAAGGGACAAAAAAAGCGGAAATAAGGTAAAAATAGGTCTAAAATGGTTTAAAATACATTGAAATAGGCTAAAAACTGCAAAAAATTCGCGATGATGGCGTCATCATAGGTCAAAAATGGCGTCATATTTTTAGGGTACTTTTTCATTTTTTGGCGGGGGGGGGGGGGCAATAAAACAGGGGGGGGGGCAAATCCTCCAATAAAACGGGGGGGCATTTTCAGACCGTGCACAGGTCTGTATTACATTACATTTTTTTGAAAAATATATATACACACTGTAATGAAAAAATGCTAAAAACATAATTAAATTAGTATAACAAAACTGACTAAATGTATATCTTTCTAACATGTAGCTCAGATTTTTCTGTATCATTATAAACTTTTTTCACCATCAAGGGCGTAGTTCGGGGAGGGGGGTATGGGGGTTGTATGTAACCCCCCTTTTGGGCTGGCGAAGGTAAAAATTTAGGGGTCCTAAGAGAACAATTTATAAAAATTTTCTCTTGCTTTGCTCCGCTCAGCGCTCGACATTTATATACTTTTTTACAACTTTTAAGTGATGTTTCTAATGAATTTCAGAGACAATTTTTAAAAATTTTTTCGGGTTGTTGGCTTGTTGCACGATTTTTAATGTTATACTTTTTAAACCAAAAATTTTTCAAGTTCAACTTAAAAAACAATGCAAATAACAGCAAAAAGAATCACTTATCGCGAAACGCAAAAAAATTTACACTTTTTTAATGTGTTTTTTAAGGTATTTTGAAAATTTAGAGTACAACCCCCTTTCTAAAAATTTGTATGAAGTGCACCACCCCCCTCTTTCCGAAATCCTTGCTACGCTTTTGGTCACCATAGTCCATTGGTATCAAATTTGTCTAAAAAATTTAAACAAAATTACCTAATAACAAAATAGAGTGGCAATGAGTGTCAAAACAAATTAAAGCGATTTTAATGCCACTAATATTCACATACCAGAATTTTATAAAACTTAAAGGATAAATTGTATAATTGTTTGGGTATAAATCTAGCCAAATTGCTTTAATTTTTATTAGTTTTGTCCCACTATTTTTATTATTTAACAAATAAACCAATCTCGTCTGTTTTGCTTTTTGTTTATAAACAAAAAATAACAACACATTTGTTAGATAATAAAAAATGTAAATAAATTTTATTAAATATAAGAAGAATAATAAAGTGATAATCCAATATATTAAACAATAAAAAATCTATAACTTCTTTTAATAGATTTAAAGTGTAATTAAAATTCAGCAACTTTATTTCGGTATATCAAAATTTTTTTTAAATTATTTTTTTCCAGATTATCAATTGATTCTCCAATGTCAGTTGTAATGTTTGTCAAAAAACCAAAAACTTAACACTTGTGTTTTTGGCTGTGCTTCACGGTATAAGCTTGCTAACTGTAAATCCAATAAACCGCGACCGCACAAATGTTAAATCAAAAAAAGGCTACCAATAACACCAATAAACAGGCGCTAAAATACACTAGAAATTTTAATAGCAGAAGATGTTTATTACAAAATTTTAGGTTTTTTATCCCTTTACATTTATTTAAAACATGTGTTTAAAACGTTAATAAAAGATTAATCCTGTTTATAGTAGTTTAATTTAACATTATGTAACTATTAAACGGCATAATCAATTTAAAATCAAAAAACTAAGATAAAATTTGGTACTCGTGACGCGATAAATTACACGCGAAGCAGAGAAAATTTGGTTTTTTGACTAATAATGTGCTTTTCGGAGTTTCTGTATTAATATTAAAGAAGAAAATTTTCCTCTCCCAAAATTCAAAAAACTTATATAAAGCTCCCCTGTTATGGAAAAAATCCAGCTTCGCCAGATTTCAGGATGGGGGCGGGCGACCGCCCCCCCCGCCCCCAAAATTTTAGGGGGGGGGCGTTGGCTTTTTGGGGGTATATCCCCCAACCCCTTCCCCTGAGCTATGCTCTGATATATTTCCCATACATAATTTACCCCCGGTTATGGAGATATAACCTTTCAAAGTTTTGAGCCAGTCCGCATCATTTTTGCATAGACCATATTCTGCTCCAAAAACCGGATGCCATCAGGCCCCCTCCCTCCCCATATAGATTCCAAAATTTTGCACCTCGAGTTGAGCCCCCTCTAAAAAGCTGGGGTTCAGGAGTCCTGACCCTCTCCTAGAATTCAAAATGCTATTTAGCGCGGGCAAACAAACCATCCCCTAGCTTTTGGCACTGTGCTCCTCTTTAACCTCAACCGGGGTTAAACATCTTACTCAAAACCAACTTGCTCATGTATAGGTGAGTTTAAAAGAAGTTTGTGATACGAATTGTTAACATATTTTTAACACATCATGACCATACAGAAGTCTCTGGATGTGGAAAATTATTTATTTAAAAAAGGAGATCTATGATACTGCATAATAATCTTAAAAGGGATTTTGTTGCATAATGTAATATTCTTATGTGATATGCATTTGCATACGTGGTGGTGGTCCGCTGCATTCCTGCATAGATCACTGACCTCTGACAACTAAGGGGAGGGTTTTACACTAGGGTGTTGGCAGTGTCGTGCCCAGGGGGAGGGGGCAGGGGGGGGGGCGGCCGCCCTCCCCCCTAAAATCCGGTAAAGCCGAATTTTTTGAAAAGGGAACTCTTACGTTTTTGAATTTTGGGAGAAAATTTTTTTTAAATATTAATACAGAAACTTTCCTGATGTCTTCCAAAAGCATATTAATAGTCAAAAAACCTTTTTTTTTTTGTTTCGCGGGTAGTTTAAATTGACAATTTATCTTAGATTTTTGATTTCAAATCGATTATGCCGTTCAATAGTTAAGGCATACATGTTAAATCAAACTACTATAAACACTAGTTCAGACCTGTGCACGGTCTGAAAATGCCCCCCCCCCCCGTTTTATTGGAGGATTTGCACCCCGCCCCATTTTATTGCCCCCCCCCCCCCCCCGCCAAAAAATGAAAAAGTACCCTAAAAATATGACGCCATTTTTGACCTATGATGACGCCATCATCGCGAATTTTTTGCAGTTTTTAGCCTATTTCAATGTATTTTAAGCCATTTTAGACCTATTTTTACCTTATTTCCGCTTTTTTTGTCCCTTTTTTCCCTTTTCCCTTCTTTTTTTCTCCTTTTTTTCTCTTTTTTTTTCTTTCCCCCCTGCTTGCCCCCCCCCGTTTCAAAAAAGTTGCCCCCCGTGCCCCCACCCGTTTTGGAATTGCCCCCCCCCCCGTTTTAACCCCAAGGGGGGGGCAGTGCACACGTCTGCTAGTTATTAACCTTTTATTAACGTTTTAAACACATGTTTCAAATGTAGAGGGATAAAAAAACCTTAAATTTTGTAATAAACATCATCTGGAATTAAAATTTCTAGCGTATTTTAGCGCCTTAAATTAAAAATTTTCTCCTCCGGGGGGGTATTCTGCCCCCCAGAACCCCTGACAAGAGGCTCTGCCTCTTACCCCGCTGGGGGCTCACACCATAGGCGGGCGGGGGAGGGGGGTTGGGAGGGGTTATACCCCCCAAAATTTCCAAATTTTGCTGACACCCCCCCCCTTAAATTTGGGGTAGTCGGGGACACCCCCCCCCCCAAATTCGCCTCCCAAAGAAAAATTTTTAAGTGTTATAAAAGGACTAAAAATTTTTTTAGTGTTTATTACCTTATTTTCCCGTTTATTACCTTTAAATTCCCCCGCTACGCGGGCAGTTTAAATTTCCCTGCTACGCGGGTAGTTTAAATTGGCAATTTATCTTAGTTTTTCAATTTCAAATCGATTATCCCATTCAGTAGTTAAGGCATACATGTTTAATAAAACTACTATAAAACACTATTATCTTTTTTTAACGTTTTAAACACATTGTATAGTATAGCTTATAGTTATAAATGTATAGTATAGCTATAAAAAACCTTAAATTTTGTAATTACTATCATTTGGAATTAAAATTTCTAGTGTATTTTAGCGCCTCAAATTATAAATTTTCTCCTCCGGGGGGCATTGTTCCCCCCGAACCCCCCTGACTGAATTTTTAAGATCACAGAAAATTATGTAGAAATTAGGTAAAAAACAAAAGTAAAAGGTATGTTCACGCGATCACCAGGAGACGATTTTTAAGCCGTTTTTAGTATATATTTTTAAAAATTTTCGCCTCCGGCGGCTGGGGGGACACCTCTCAGACCCCCCGGCCGACGCTTCGCGTCGGCTGGCGCCGCTACGCGGCGCTGGCGGCAGCGCTTCGCGCCGCTTTGACAACACTTTTTCTCCCCTCCCCCAGACTGACGCCCCCGAAATGAAATCCTGACTGCTCCACTGCACATTTCTATTAAAAGAATTAAAAAAATAAAATTTATAAGTTGCTATAAGATCTTTAATTTTACACAATTTTAAAGCATTTATAAGCTTGTTTTACGTTTTTTTACGCGTTTTAAGCTCATTTTAAGGCAGCGCGGAAATATTGGGTACACCCCCCTCAAAATTTGGGTCTTACTGGACACCCCCCAAAATCCGAGAGGCTGCCCACCTATGGCTCACACCATACATGGGCACGGGGGGAGGGAGTTAACCCCCCCAAATTCTGAGAAGGGGGGGTTTAATCCCCCCCACTCAGAAGTAGGGAGGAAAGGTTACCCCCCCCCCATTTTGGAAAAATGAAGAAAAAAATATCTTTAAAATGACTTCTAACTGCCTCCAAACTTAAGTTTTGAGGTCAAAATGAATGTTTTAGCAATAAAAAGCTCAAAAATGCTATAAAAAGGGCTTTTTGACCTAAAATTAGCGTTTTTACCTATTTTTCCTTCAAAATCGAAAAACGATATGGGTAAAATGCACTTCAGAAAAAAACGATATGGGTACTTTGCGTTTCTCGGATTTTAATCCCCCCCCACCTCGGACCAATTTGCCCATGTATGGCTCACACCCCCCTGACAATCCTTTTCTGGGGGCTCCCGCCCCCAGACAACCCTTCAGGTTTAGTATTTACCCCAGCCCAGACTGCACCCCCCAAAAAATGAAATCCTGGAGGGGCACGCCACTGGGTGTTGGGATTTTTGACAGTTGAGCTAAGGGGAGGAACGAGGAAGGAACACCGTTATGGTGTGATTTAAAAAAAAAAACACAGTAGGGTCTGTTGTGTCTGTGGGAGGAAGGGGACATTTTAAAGTTTAGACAAAGCCAGTTTTAAAGTTGCAAATCAAATTAAGGGGACTTTTGCACTGCCCCCCAGCCTAGACCTGTGCACTGCCCCCCTCTGAAGTTTTATTGGAGAAGGGGCAATTCCAACACGGGGGGCAGGGGGCGCAACTTTTTTGAAATAAGGGCCAATAAAACGGGGGGGGGGGCAATGCAGAGGTGAAAGAAAAAAAGGAGAGAAAAAGAAGGAAAAAGGGGAAAAAAGGAAAAAAAAAGCAAAATTAAGGTAAAAAATAGGTCTAAAATGGATTAAAATGCATTAAAATAGGCTAAAAACTGCAAAAATTTTGCGATGGATGATGGCGTTATATGCCATAATTTTTGGGCGGGGGGAGAATAAAACGCTGGGCCTGGGGGGGGGGCAAATCTTCCAATAAGGCAGGGGGCATTTGCAGACCATGCACAGGTCTGCAAATTATGCACAATTAAGATTATTATAAAATTGTTTAGTTTAGTAAATTGTTGAAATATGAAATACTTTATTCATTTATATTGACCAATACATGAAATTAATATATTCAAAACACAAATCACAATTAATGGGACAATTAAAAAAACGAAAATTGATTTACACAAAAAAAACACGTCATTTTTTGTTCTTATATTACAAAAATTACAATAACGAAAATGTGTTTAAACTTTTAATTGTTTAGCAGTAATGCAAAAAAATAAAAAATTAAAAAAAAAAATAGAAATATTTTTAGGAGGAAAAGAAAAAAAAAAATGGGGAATAAAACCCCTAATAAATCAAGAAACGGTCAGTCAATAAATAAAAGGAGAGAACACAAAAGAGACTAAAAGCCTTCTAACATGTGTCTATTAAATTTTGTAAAATTTTTAAAATTTACTTCTTTTATTTTATTTTAAAAATGAAAATAATTTTCAAGTGTGATTATATTTTTTGGCAGAAAGTTCCAGTATCCAGTATCGTGTAGATCAAGACGCAAAAGTATTCAACATCAAATCATTTTTAGCTTTAATGAGGTATAATTTTTTGTTATGATCATTTTTACCCAAAAAGCAGGCCCATTCATAGAAATCAGAAAATTTTAAATCCTGCATATTATTAATAATTTTATAGCATGTACATAAATCAAACCAAATTCTTCGGGTTTCTAGTGGGTCAAGTCCAAGAATTTTCAAGTGATTAATATAGTTTGTTTTGCAAGAAATATTGCAACGCGCAAAAATTCTACGAGTAAAACAACGTTGAACACTTTCAATTAAATCAATATCTTTATATAAATAGGGTGACCACGCTTGGGAGGCGTATTCAAGAATAGGACGTATGTAAGATTTAAATGTAATGATGTAGCAGGGTGTGTACTAGGTCTATAGTTTAAGGTATTCATGATTGAGATGTGAATTTGTGAAGTCTGGAATGAAATGGTTGTAATATGTTGGTGGTTGGATTATGAACTTGTTTGCTATATTATAAATAAATAATTATAAATAAAATAATATTGGGAACTTATCAAACAACATACAAACTACATTGGAGCTCCCAACGAGATCTTTCAAACTTCAATAACTTTTCATAAGTTAGTTTTTCTTACTTAACCTGTTGTGTTTTTGTTTTTTTTTATTCTGAAGTTTGTATGTTAAGTGAAAGAGATTTAAGGGCTCTTGCTCGTGATAAAAAATGGGAAGAAATGGAAAAAGCAAATGCGGCAGCTGCTAATCCTGAAACTTTACACACAGGTAATAATACACAACAGGTTGTGGATTCAGCACAAGTTCAACGATTACCGTTAGGAAATTTACATATTAAACCCTTCTCTGGCGGGTACAAACCCCTAATAACAGAGTGGTTCTGCAGATTTGAAGAAATCTGTACAGCAGCCCGTTGGGGCCAAGAAGAAGAATGGGCGGATGTGGTTCCCATTTACCTTGAAGGATCTGCCATTTGTGAATATAGATCTCTATTACAGGAGCACTAAGCCTGAGGAACAAGACCAACCTACCAAGAAATTAAAAACAGGTTAGTAAATAGATTACAACCTATTGAGTCAGAAAGTTTTTATTCATTAAGACTCTATGCCCAGGGTAAACAGATGAACTCTGAGCTAATCTGTGACTACGCTCATGATTTAGCCTTCCTAGTAGAAAGAGCTCATCCAGTCAGCGCCGAATTTTGGGTTCAAGCACAAAGTAAGGTTAAATTAGCCCTTTTTGTTTTAAACCTTTTACCATTTTATAAAGAAAAGGTAATGGCCAGAGAACCAAAGAGTTTTGAAGAAGCAGTTAAAATGGCTCAAAAAATTGAAGCCCATCAATGGCTCTTAAGGGGAGAATACAATCCCACAGAAACGGCGATTTATGGGTCTAAAAACAACCTGCCAACAGGTAATTTATATAATTCTGTGAATTATTCAGAAAATAATTCCAATAGTTTTAAGCCACAACAAAATGAGGCCACGGTAATGTACCAGCAAACGGGCGATTACTTTAATAAAGCTGGATACAGGCAAAAAGTTAAAGCTAGTGAGCCATACAATCAAAATAAGTTTAAAAATTTTGCCCCTAAGAAAAAATTTGAATATAAAAATTTTTCTAAATCTTGCTCTTACTGTTTCAGGAACAACCACGAGATTGCTGAATGCCGCGAAATGAGAGCAGATGCTGAAGAAGGACGACGTCAGAAACTTCAACGTGTCACAAATAGTCAACAAAGGTCACGGTATAACAAAAAATGGCAAAATCAAAATAATTTCGGTTTTAATCAAAATTACCGTGAGAATTCCAGAAAACAAAATTATCCCAATCAAATGCAAGGAAACAATTGGGGAAAACGAAATCAAGATCAGCAATTAAACTGGAGAAAAACTAATTTTGATCAACAACAAACGCTAGCACTTCAAGCTACAGACAAACCGTTTGGTCAACACTTGGTTGTTCAAAGTCCACAAATGACACAAAATAATGGATTTGAGCAAATTGAACAACAAAGTCGCACTTTTGATTTCAAAAATATGGACCAAGCACTTCCTGAAATACCATCGCGACTATCTGAAAACACTTTTGGTGTTACCACAAATCAAGGAATAAATCAAAATTACCTAAAATTTACGCCAATGGTAATAGTAAGTTTGATTGCATATTTTGCTTTATTTTTTATTTCAGGTTGCGCAGCAATTGAAATTCACAGTGGAATTAATTTCAAACCTGGAAATAATTCATATATTTTATGTGGTAAAACGACTACCGGATATCCAGTGTCAATTCCAAAAAACGTTAAGTGCAACCTACCAGAAAAAAAGCAACCAATAACCACAAAAATTGAACTTTGGGTTCCGCGAAGCAATCCTAAAGTTACAAAAGCATATTCCTGTTTTCTTCATATCAGAAAAATATGCACTAGATATGGTTTTACTTTTAGCAAAGGAATTACTCAAGACACGACAAACAAAAAACTGGTGTCAACACGACAATGTGTTAAAGCAGCAAATTCAAAAGTTTACCAAAATTCAAAACTTGTACAGCAATCGTTAAATTTATGGACAACAAACAGAACATTGAATATAGAATATCGTTATTGTTGCATTGATCACTGTCAAGAAGTAAAGAATTTTATCCTGCAACGTGGACAAGTAGCATCTATGGATGGCTACACTTTAACGAGCAATTTGGGTGACACAGGAGCGTGTCATGCACCATATCCTGGATGTATAATTCAAGAAAATCAAAGACTTATTTGGGATAAACGGATTTTAACAAAGACATGTCCATTTATTAAAAAGGGAATTTTTACTGCTTAAGTCATTAATACGCATGTCCTTATTGATGAAATACAAGGTGCTTTTACCTATTCAAAAGAAAGACCAAAAATTCTTAAATCTGCCCCTCCCAATGTAATATTCACGGAACAAGGTCCTGGAGTCAAATATATAGAATGCAACAACAAAATTCCAGATTGGTTTGCAATTAACAACAAAAAGGATGGTACAACAAACAACAAAAACAAAACCCTTAAACCAGATCCTGTTATTCTGAAATTGGAATATTTAAAAGAAAAGCTATTAACTTTTGAAATTAATCAATGTCGATCCCTATGGCTTCAAATATGCAACTTAGCTAGTCGTCAACTTGACATTATTTGGCAACTGCTACGACTTGATGCAACTTTAGGTGCAAGAGCGCTTTTGGATACTGACGACATTCCCGCCAAATTTTATGGCCAAGCACTAATGATTTGGCGTTGCAAAAATGTTTATCCTGAAAAAATAATGTGGAATTTCACTATTAATGGAAAATGTTATGAAAACGTTCCAGTTTTATTGAAAAGTAAAACATATTTTATTGTCCCAGGAACAAGAGATCTCACTACTATCGCAAATGAAGTTTCTTGTGAGCACAGTAAAACGGCAATTTTTCTTGACTCATCGACAAAAAAATGGAGAAAAAAATTGGTTATCTACCACTGGTGCTGTACACGTTACAGATATCCCTATAGAATTATCATGGAGCAAAAAGTGGGAAACCTTCTCATTTTCATCTTCTGTTCTTTTTCACGATAAACAAATGGTCAGCGCAATAAGCAGTATCCGGTCATACATTTTTAAAACTCATCAAACAGAAGCAATTTTAAAAAACTTATTCAACTACACAAGCAGCATGACTTTTGATCCTGAAGTTTTTCTCAAAACTTTTGAAGGTATAGCATACATGGGCAAGTTGGTCCGGAGTGGGGGGGGTTAAACCCCAATAGAGAGAGCAAAAAACCGCAAAACCAAAAACCCATTCTTTACCCTACCCATCCTCTCTTTACAAAAAAAAGAAAAAAAAGAAAACAAACAACCTAAACCCATCCTTCCCTTTTCCCTCCTCCCCCCTCCACCCCCACAATCACCTCGAACCCAAACTAACACAACAAACACATCATATACTCTCTCCAACTACACAACGCAAACTCCTCCCCCCCCCCCACCCCCCCCCGCGCCGCACCCCCCCACAACCCCCCCACTCCCCCCTCCCCCCCCCCCACAACCAAACAAACGCAGACACCCCGTCACACTATGGCAGGAATCGGTAAAGGTATTGGCTACACTATTTCAGGCACAGTAAAATCTATAATATCGTTTGCTTCAAGCTTACTAAAGGGTCCACATTTCAATTATTTGTTAACATAATTACAATAGTTATTGTATAGTATTTTTCCTTGGATTATTATACATTTTTTTAAAAATATGGCTAAAAAAACGTAGTTCAAAAACTTACCATAAAAATCCGCACGCATATTTACAAAGGCAAAAACGCAGGCAAAAACGAGTAACTGTCAAAAAATTTAAATTTAAATCTAAAAATCATCAAACTTATTATAAACCAAAATTGTTATGTCTGAGAAATAAAAAATCAAATACCCAACAAGGTAGTTTTTTGGGTTATCTAAGAAAAAATGGAAGTCAAATAGACAAACAGAATTTGCCTCAAAATTTCGAAGAATCACAATACAATAAGCCAGAAGCTGAAACTACTTTGAATTCAAATATGGAAAATTCAGGTGAAGAAAACCTACCAACACAATTAGGAAACAAACAAAAAAACACTGGAAATAATAAGTTTAATTACAAAACTCAAAATGTTCCCATAGCATTAGTAAGTTTACCCAACCTTATGTGTTTTGTTGATGCTAATAATGTTAACGCAACTATAGTACCTTCCAGTTGTTTAATAAAAATGAATATTTTAGGATATAACACAAGTGGTCTGGTTGACACCGGATCCTCATTAACAATCATAAATAAAAATCTTTGGAATCAACTTGCAAGTAAGAATAATATTCAGCTTAATCCTGTTGTACCTTCACTTTCAGCTACATCTATAACAGGTAATAAACTTGAATTACTTGGATCAATTAATATTCCTTTAACTTTTAATGATTTTCCAGAGCAAATAAATCAAATTTGTTACGTTTCAAGCATGGCTGGGAGTCATGGAATCTTGCTTGGCAGAGATTTTTTATCAAAATTAGGCAAAATAACATTAGACATAAGTGAAAATACTATTTCATTTGGAAGTAGATCTTGTAATTCTATTAATAACACGTTAAAAACTTTTTCGGTTTGTAGCAAACAAACAATAATATGACCTCCAGAAGAAAATATTTTAATAGAGTTAACTTCAAATTTACAAAATGTCAAAGATCAATTCATAATTTTTGAACATAGTAAAAAATTATTTAAGTTAGGAATACATTCATCACCTCAAGTTCTGAAAACAGTTAGCAATATAATCAATGTTGTATTATTTAATCCTACTAAAATGCCAATAAAATTATTTTCTAGATCAACAATTGGAGAAATTGACTTTGTCAACAAAATTTTTACAGATCCACAACAGATGTCAGATTTATTTTCCTTCAATTTGAACTCAAACGCTTCAAATCAAGTAAGTTAAATTTCAAATAATTCTTCTTTTTCAGATGTAAGAAATGACCACAAAACTTTGGAATTCAATCTTCATCCATCTTTAACCAAAGAAGAACAGCAAAGATTCGCAAAATTTCTACTTAATAATAAGGATATTTTTGCCTCCACCGATCAAGAATTAGGGAAAACAGATCAAGTTGAGCATCATAACGACACTCAGAGACAACCTCCAATTCAGCAGCGACGATATCCTGTCCCACATGCTCAAAGACAGCTTATTGAAAAACACATTCAACAGATGTTAGAACAAGGTGTAATACGACCTTCAAATAGTTGTTGGGCATCACCAGTGGTTCTTGTCAAGAAAAAAATGGAACAACAAGATTCTGCGTAGATTTTCGCAAGTTAAATGCCATTACAAAAAAGGACCATTATCCAATCCCTTGTGTGGAGGATATTTTTTCAACGTTAAAAGGTAAAATTTTCTTCAGCTCTTTAGATTTGCAGTCAGGTTATTGGCAAGTTCCAATGTTCAAAAAAGACATCAAAAAAACTGCGTTTGTTACTTGGAATGGTTTATTTGAATGGACGGTTTCACCTTTTGGATTGAGTGTGCGAACAAATAATCCAAGGTAAAAATAATTCAGCGCGTCTTGGATTTTTTGTTCCCAAATGCGAACAAATAATCCAAAATCGCCGCGTCAACGCCTGCCAAGTGCGAACAAATAAGCCAAACAAAGGTTTCACTAGGTCCAAATAATCCAAGATAACATTTTCGTATTTCAATTGGTTTTAATTTTAATATTTTTTATTTTAAACGCAATTTTTTTTCAAATTTTTATTTTTATATAAACATCAATATAAAATCATAAAAACAAGAAACAAGTTTTTTTGCATAAAATCCAGTAACCTATTAATTTAGTACATAGGTTAGGAACAATTTAATAGGAGCAATAATAGTACTAACATTCCAAAATAAATATTTGACATTGCTTCTGAAATGGTTCCCGGAAATTTCATCTTCTACATCTCGTCTTTCAACATCTCATCTTTTACAACTCGTCTTCGGAAAACTCGTCTTTTAAACATCTCGTCTTCGGAAAACTCGTCTTTTGGATGTGATTTTGTAAACGCACTTTTCAAAAGACAAGTTTCTCTTATTTTATGACTTAAACAATGCATTGAAAACCTTTTTTACCTAAGCTTAAGCAAAAGCCAAAAATCAAGTAAAATTTTAATGATAAACTTTTATTAAATGATTTATTTAAAAAACTGAGAACCTAAGCCTAAGCAAAACCTAAAAATCAAGCAAAACTCAAAAATTAAAGAAAATTTTGTTATTGGGGTCGAAACTCGCATTATTGAAAGTACGTTTACAAAATAGCATTCAAAAGACGAGTTTTCCAAAGACGAGATGTTTAAAAGACGAGTTTTCCAAAGACAAGATGTAGAAGACGAGATGTTGAAAGACGAGATGTAGAAGACGAAATTTCCGGACACCTCTGAAATTGTCCTATTAAACTAGAAAAGAATAAAAAAAACATTTTAAGACAAATCCAAATTTATATATTATTAGCTTTAAAAAAAAAAATTTTTGAAACTCTTGAATTATCAAACTTTTAAATTTTAAATTAAATTCTTAAAATTAAACTAAATCTCGATTCTAAGACTGTGAATGCCAAGCTTTATGTGCCTCGTTTTTTAACATCTTAATCCAGCGAAACCTTTGGAACGCCGCTCTATTTTTGTACTAATTTTATGAATAATTAAAATCAGGGACGTAGCCAGAGTTTCATTTTGGGGGGGGGGCTCCGCCCCCTCCCCCCCCAAAATTTTTTTGGGGAGGGAAACGTTAAAAAAACGTTGAAAAAAAAAACGTTGAAAACGTTAAAAAAGCAAAGATAAACGTAGATAAAGCTGTATTTGGCCTAATAACCTATTATCTAATGTTTTTAGCGGGGGGGGGGGCGGCCGCCCCTCCCCCCCCCCCGCCCCCCCCCCCCTTGGCTACGTCCCTGATTAAAATGTGATGCCATATAATGTTTTTAAAACTTTTTGTAAAATAATTTTTTTTTAAAAACTTATTTAAAAAAAAAAAACATTTTAAAAATTTCAGACTTATTAACTTTAAATGTATTGCAAATTAAATAAACATAAAATCGCTCATTTAAAGGGCAGACTTCCAAAGCTCCAGAGCTTTTTTCAATTTAATGGCCGGAGCTCTGGAGCATATTAAAAACATTAATAACATTAAGATCTGTCATTAACCTTCCATATCTTTCTATAAGCATCGGGACTTTTGGAAGACCAGGCTTTTTAAATTTAAGTTGGAAGCCCAGTTAACAATATAGCTTTCACAAACATTTGCTAACAGTCTTTTAAAAGAATACTTCAAAATACCGGAAAATGGACAACTTTGGTAGTGAAGTAAGAAATAATTTTTTCACTTAAAAATTTTTAGTGGATAGACAGAACCTAAATCTTGAGCCGTGATTGATTATAGAACATAATTCTTAATGTGGATTAAAACAGAAAAAAATATTTTATTGTTGAAGAATTTTCGAGAACCTTTTTTAAATATATCCAATTATTGTAAAACTTTAGCAAAACTTTAGCTGTTAAACTTTTCAAAATGCGAAATTCATTGCTGCTAGCGCGATTTTTTGAAATATCAATTAAAAGATCAAAAATTTGCATAAATAGAAATGAGCTCAAGTGCGAAAAAATTATCCAACTCGCAGCGCTCCTGTTCGGATTATTTGTACCTACCTTGGATTATTCGGACCTAGTGACCTTGGATTATTTTTCCCTAGGCTTGGATTATTTGGACCCAGTTACTTGGATTATTTGGACCTTGGATTATTTGTTCCTGCACCCTTTGAATTGACCAACGCGCCATCAAATTTTGAATGTCTTATGCAGGGACGTAACCAGGGGGGGGGGGGGGGGGGGGAGCGCCCGCCCCCCGAAACGGTCGGACAGGGGGAAAAACAAGGATAGTGGTTGGGCGGAAGGGGGGCGGCCGCCCCGCCCCCCTCGAAATGGTCGCCAGATAGTAAAATTTGGGGGTTTTCAGAGGCAAAAAATTAAAAATTTTCTAGCGCCTCGCTAATTGCTCGGCGTCAAACTATAAAATAATTTTAGTATCACAATGGACCCCCAAAACCGAAAATTTGTTCCGCTTCGCTTTGCTCAGCGGTCACTTTCTATAGTATACATACATATATACCTCGTTATTTATGTTGCCTGATGTTAATGTTATTTCAAAGTTAGTACAATAATTTTTATAAGTAATAAGTACTACACAGAAAGAAAAACAAACAATCATATTGTTTGATTTATGTACCTCCTCCCTCCTAAATTTTCCTGCCGCCTATAGCATTGGCTCGGATTTTTTCATATAGGTAGGTACCCCAGAAAACATGGAGCCGAGATGCTGCTCATGTGCTTTGGTTTACAATGTGGGTTTAGCCAAGGGGTCTGAAACTAACGTCTCTAAATTCCTTTTTTGTAAAATCTAGGCTCTGCCAATGTGTGCTTATGTAATTTTTAACTAAGAAAACATGTTTTTACCGCTAAAAACATTAGATAATACGTTATTAGGCCAAAAACAGTGTATTATACAGCTTTATCTACGTTTATCCCTGCTTTTTTAACGTTTTCAAAAATTAAGGGGGGGCTCTGCCCCCCCCAAAATTTGGGGGGGGGGGGGGAGGCGGAGCCCCCCCCCGAAATTTTTTTTGTACTAAAATCCGCCCCCCCCCCAAAATGAAACTCTGGCTACGTCCCTGGTCTTATGGAATCAGTACTTAAAGGTATTCTTTGGAAGTTTTGCTGGGTATATCTTGACGACATATTAATCGCATCAAGTTCTTTTGAAGAACATTTACAGCATTTAGAACAAGTTTTTACCAGAATTTGTAAAGCTAAATTAAAATTTAAAAAATGCAATTTTTTCAAAAACGAAATTTTATTTTTGGGTCATACAATTTCAGCTAAAGGAATTTCTGTCGATTCCACTAAAACAGAAAAAGTTAAAAATTTTCCTACGCCAACAAATATTACAAATCTAAAAAGTTTTTTAGGTCTTGCATCCTATTATAGAAAATTTGTTTTAAATTTTGCAGAAATTACAATCCCTCTCAATCGTTTACTTCAAAAAGGTATAAAATTTATTGGGTCAAAGGAATGTCAAAACAGCTTTGACAAGCTTAAACAAAACTTAACAAAGCCCCCAATATTAGGCTACCCAGATTTTTCTTTACCATTTTATTTGCAAACCGACGCGAGCAATTTTGCTATTGGTGCAGTTTTAACTCAGTATCAAACTGAAAGCGAAAAAGAAGTGAGTTTGTAACCTCTTCCACACACTTCTTACAGACATAATGGGCTCCACTCTACTAATTACAAACGAGTTGGGAACTATTCCAATGTCTGGAGACTCGTTTAAAGTAAATAATCCTGCTGCCCCAAGAGGTTTTAAGAAGTTTAACTGAACATCTCCATTCTTATAATTGACTGCCAGAACTGATGTCAAATACCTAAAATCATTTATTTTGATTTACATAGGTGTTAATTTTTTTAATAAAAAATTAAAATATTGAATTATTTAAAAAACCATACAAAAATACTAAATAAACATTGTATTTTTGTTTAGTTTTTAATTACTTCAATATTTTTATTTTTTATTAAATAATTAACAGCTATATGTAAATCACAATAAATGATTTTAGGTATTTGGCATCAGTTCTGGTAGTCGATGAAAATGGAGATGATCAGTTGAACTTTTTAAAACCTCCTGGACTAGCAGGATCATTTATTTTTAACGACTTTACAAACATTGGAATGGTTCCCAGCTCGTTTTTAATTAGTGGAGTAGAGCCTGCTATGTCTGGAAGAAGTGGAAGAAGTTACAAACTAGCTTCAATAATATTAATCCGGCAAATAAGCGCTAGCTTGAAATGAAAAAAATTGATTTAATGTTTGTGTGACTAGCTTTATTTGATTATATAGTGTGTGAGAGTTAAAAATAAAAAAAATGTTTTAAAATGTGCTCAGTCCAATCTTTATGATGGCAGCCCTGCGCCATTAGTTTTACAACCATATATATATATATATATATATATATATATATATATATATATATATATATATATATATATATATTTATTATACACATAATAGATACCTAAGCACGGTCTGGAAATGCCCTCCCTCCCCACTTTATTGGAGGATTCCCCCCCCCCCGCCCAAAAATGAAAAAAGTACCCAAAAATTATGACGACATTTTCGACCTACTATGACGCTATCATAACCATTTTTTGCAGTTTTTAGCCTACTTCAATGCTTTTTAAGCCATTTTAGACCTATTTTTTATTTAAATTTTGCCTTTTTTCTTTTCTTCTCTTCTTCTTTTCTTTTTTTCTCTTTTCTTTTTTCCTTCTTTTTTTCACTTTTTCCCCTTTTTTCCCTTTCTCCCCTGGCTGCCGCCCCCCCGTTTCAAAAAAGTCGCCCCCCCTATTTTGAAATTGCTCCCGTCAATAAGACCTCTGGAGGCCCCCAGAGGGCAGTGCAAGATCCGCATAATATCTCTACATTATACGTAAAATACGGTAAATTGTAAATGTGTAAAATGTTCTTTTAAAGTTTTTTGTATCAAATTTTCATAATTTATTGTGCTGAAACCAAAAAATAGGTTATAATTGCCAAATATAAATTAAATAATTAAAAACAATCAATATCATGTAACCTATAGAAATAGAAAAAAAGAACTGTAATTTTGTAATTTGCGCATAATTTACTCATATTTGTACTCACTGCGATAACTCAAATGAGTAGAACACGTCAACCAAAAAAGAACCACTGTTAAAAATTGAAACGAATGTAGAAAAGAGTTGCTTCTAGAAGCTGTTAAAATTTCAGGAAAATAAAACGATAGGTTTTTAAGTATGAATGATTTTTTTGTTTAATTTTCATTTATAATAACTCAAATTTTTTTCAGCAAATGCCATGTTTTTGTCATTTTTAAATGATAGAGTAGTTTATTAGTTTTCAAACGAATATAATGACATAGGGGTAGCTTGTGGTCATCGTTCAGTTATGTCCTGTCAAATGTATACGGGTTTCCCAAAATTGGTCCCGAAAACCAAATATTCAGGGGTCATATCTATGGAACCACTGGGTCTGGAAGTGTAAAATTTCGCATGTAATCATCATTCTATAGTAGCTACTTGCAAACAAAATTTAAGCAAAATTGAAGAGGTCAAGGAAATTTCATTGGTTGGTTTCATATGAAATGAACCAGTTACAAACTATTTGTCACAATCCCCTGATCATATACTAGCCTTATTTTTAAAACCTTTAGCAAATGTTCTTTAAAGCTGAGCCTTTAACTATAATTTTTCAAAAATAAAAATAAAACCAAAATGAGTAAAATAGAGTAGTTAAACAATAATTTTAAATTATTGTTTGATTGAAAAAATGATAAAAACAATTTATTGTTTTTAAAACTTTATTAAAAGGCAACAAGAAAAAAATTTGCATATACTTAAGTAAAACAACCAAAAACAAATTTGTGGGTAATGTAATTTTTTTTAAAAACAAAACATACACAATACAAAACAAATAAATAAATAAAAAGCTTAGGAATTAAATTAAATATAATAAAAAAAATTACAGACAGAACCAAAAAACAAAAAGACCCATCATAACTATGGGTCAAAACATTTATCCAATCGTGGGATAATAACATAAGTCAAAATTTTTGTTGGGAATGTCAAATAAAATAAAATAAATTTTATTATATTCAGACTTTGCACTGCCTCCCCCTGGGGTTATAATGCGGGGGGCAATTCCAAAACGGGGGGGGCACGGGGGCAACTTTTTTGAAACGGGGGGTTCAATAAAACTGGGGGGCAAGCAGGGGGGAACGGAAAAAAAAGAAAAAAAGAAGAAAAAAAAAACAGAAAAAAGAAGGGAAAAGGAAAAAGGGACAAAAAAAGCGGAAATAAGGTAAAAATAGGTCTAAAATGGCTTAAAATACATTGAAATAGGCTAAAAACTGCAAAAAATTCGCGATGATGGCGTTATCATAGGTCAAAAATGGCGTCATATTTTTTAGGGTACTTTTTCATTTTTTGGCGGGGGGGGGGGCAATAAAACGGGGGGGGGGGGGCAAATCCTCCAATAAAACGGGGAGGGCATTTTCAGACCGTGCACAGGTCTGTATATTCATGTAAAAAACTCATATCCAGCCAAGATCCGGTTTTTTAAAAAAAGATCTGGCCAGACTGAACTGGATCCAAAATTAGCCAGATATACTGAATCCACCGGACCAAACCGGATATCCAGTTGGGCCCTACAGCCAACACATCTATCTAACGGAATCACAGCCAATGACTATAGACCAAGAGAGATAAAACATACCCTCCAATCAAAACTTGGACCAACAGCCAAAAGTTTCTACAACCATAGATGAACACGGTCAAAAAGCCAGAGGGGGGATGTTTACCCCGGGTAAATGACATTTTAAAATCTAGGAGGGGGGTCCTAGGGAGGGTCGAACCCCCTAGCTTTCTAGGGGGGGTCGACCCAGGGTGAAAGATTTTGAAACCTAGAGGTGGGTCAGGTGGGGTCCAATTTCCAAAACAAAATACTTTTAAACCATTAAAGGTTTAATAATAGTTTTTTTATACGATAATACTACTTTTTATTGAATAAAAAGCTATATTAATATCAGGGACGTAGCCAGGGGGGGGGGCGGGGGGGGCGGCCGCCCCCCCCCGAAACGGTCGGACAGGAGGAAAAATAAGGATAGTGGTTGGGCGGGGGGGGGGCGGCCGCCCCCCCCCCCGAAATGGTCGCCAGATAGTAAAATTTGGGGGTTTTTAGAGGCTAAAAATTCAAAATTTTCTAGCGCCTCGCTAATCGCTCGGCGCCAAACTTTAAAATAATTTTAGTACCCCAATGGACCCCCAAAACCAAAAATTTGTTCCGCTTCGCTTTGCTCAGCGGTCACTTTCTATAGTATACATACATATATACCTCGTTATTTATGTTGCCTGATGCTAATGTTATTTCAAAGTTAGTACAATAATTTTTATAAGTAATAAGTACTACACAGAAAGAAAAACAAACAATCATATTGTTTGATTTATGTACCTCCTCCCTCCTAAATTTTCCTGCCGCCTATAGCATTGGCTCGGATTTTTTCATATAGGTAGGTACCCCAGAAAACATGGAGCCGAGATGCTGCTCATTTGCTTTGGTTTACAATGTGGGTTTAGCCAAGGGGTCTGAAACTAACGTCTCTAAATTCCTTTTTTGTAAAATCCAGGCTCTGCCAATGTGTGCTTATGTAATTTTTAACTAAGAAAACATGTTTTTACCGCTAAAAACATTAGATAATACGTTATTAGGCCAAAAACAGTGTATTATACAGCTTTATCTACGTTTATCCCTGCTTTTTTAACGTTTTCAAAAATTAAGGGGGGCTCCGCCCCCCCCCCCCAAAAGTTCGGGGGGGGGGGGCAGAGCCCCCCCCGAAATTTTTTTTTGTACTAAAATCCGCCCCCCCCCAAAATGAAACTCTGGCTACGTCCCTGATTAATATTCAGGTATAAAAAGGGTGTAAAAACATGAATTTGTATAAAAAATTCACATTTTTGGAAGAAAATTTATTATAAAAAAGTACTTAAAATTTTCTCAAGAGTGGAGGGGGGGCGTCAGATTTCAAAATCTAGAGGGGGGTCAGGGGTAAAAAATTCGAAAATTTGGGGGTAGGGGGGCCCCAGGATTTTTTTCTTGAGGGGGGCCCAAAATTTCGAGGCTAGGGGGGTGGACCCCACCGTACCCACCCCCCCTTTGTTCATCTATGTCTACAACCATATGCTTACAGAAAAAAAACCATCCAATCAAACATTTACTCATAATTCATCGCAGAAAACATTTTGCAACTCCAACCTAAAGCACTACTAAAAAGAAAACCGCCACCAATCAACATAAGCAAGCAACAACTCCCCAGGAAGTCAAGAACCCTTCTGGCACAATTTAGATCTGGACATTGCCACCGCCTCAACTTGTTCACATCCAGAATCAACAACTCCATTAAAAACGAATGCCCCGACTGCAGGGGCAAACCTCCTGACGTCAAACACCTTTTTATATGCCCTTATGCCCTCAACATTGAACGACACTCAAAACAGAAGATCTATGAGAAAGACCAGTGATTGCGGTCAGGTTCTTAGAGGGCATAACCTGATGCCCCGGCTATGAACAACAACAACCAAAGGGAAAAAAGAAGGAAAAAGGAAAAAAAGCGACAAAAAAGCGAAAATAAGGTAAAAATAGGTCTAAAATGGCTTAAAATACATTGAAATCATAGATGAACAAGGGGGGGGGGTTAAGGTGGGGTCCACCTCCCCCCTAGCCTCGAAATTTTGCCCCCCCTCCTAGAAAAATAATCCAGGGCCCCCCTCCCCCCAATTTTTCGAATTTTTTACCCCTGACGCCCCTCTAGATTTTGAAATCTGATCCCCCTCACCCTTCCGGAAAATTTTAGGTACTTTTATACTAAATTTTCTTCCAAAAACGTGTATTTTTAACATATATTCATGTTTTTACACTCTTTTTACACCAAAATATCGTTTTTTTATTTAATAAAATGTAGCATTATTCTATAAAAACAACAATTATTAAATTTATTATGGTTTAAAACTGTTTTGCTTTGGACACCGGACCCCACCTGACCCCCCTTTTTAGATTTCAAAATTTTGTATTCCGGGGCGACCCCCAGGTCCGGACCCCCCTCCTAGAATTCAAAATTTGATTTACCCCGGGTAACCACCCCCCTAGCTTCCAGGACCGTTTTCACCTATGCCCTGAATCTTAAAATACACACTTCAACCAAAAATATCTTTTTGTTTCAACTTTTTAGCTACCTAGATAAAAATATGTAAGTCCAGGTTACCTTGCTGGAAATCCAGATCTGAATCCCTCACTGCCATTTCCAAAACCACGCCCCCTTGGGGGTCTGTATCCAGACATTATTGCTATTCACCAGATTTTGATCAGTATGATGATGCTTAAAATAAAAAAATCTACAAGATAATGATGAGATTGCTACTGCGGTACCTCCAACAAAAAATCCATTCTCATCAAAAAATAAATAGCAATCATACAGACCTGTGCACGGTCTGAAAATGCCCCCCCCGTTTTATTGGAGGATTTGCCCCCCCCCCCCCGTTTTATTGGAGGATTTGCCCCCCCCGTTTTATTGCCCCCCCCCCGCCAAAAAATGAAAAAGTACCCTAAAAATATGACGCCATTTTTGACCTATGATGACGCCATCATCGCGAATTTTTTGCAGTTTTTAGCCTATTTCAATGTATTTTAAGCCATTTTAGACCTATTTTTACCTTATTTCCGTTTTCTTTGTCCCTTTTTCCTTCTTTTTTCCTCTCTTTCTCTTCTTTTTTCCCCCCTGCTTGCCCCCCCCGTTTTATTGCCCCCCCCCGTTTCAAAAAAGTTGCCCCCCGTGCCCTCTCCTGTTTTGGAACTTGCCCCCCCGTGTCAACCCCGGGGGGGGGGGCAGTGCACAGGTCTGATCATACATAAGCATGAACTGGCAAGCTAGGGAGGGTGGGTGTCTGCGTAAATTAAGGAAGCCCGTACCCCCACCACCCCCTAGCTTTTTAGAAGGAGTCAATTTGGGGTAGGCCCAGTTTGAAATTTAGAAGGGGGTCAGGTAGGGTCTGGTTTCCAAACAAAGTTTTTTAAATCATTGATTTAAGTCTTTTAGAACTAATATAGCATTTAATACACAAAAATAGGTTTTCTATGTATAAAAAGAGTACAAAAGTACTGTTTTTCACTACAAAACTATTTGTAACAGTAGACTCTGACCTAGATTTATATACCCAAAATTTGGCTTGAATGGGGGAAAGGGTGAATTGAGAATTACAGAGGGGGGTAGGGCATAGGTAGGCAGGGGGTGGGGGTTTATACTTCAAAAAAATCCCAAATACTATTGACACTTTTCCCTCTAAATTTTGGAGGGTCCCAGGTCTGCCCACCTATGGGATAGGGTGTCAAAATAAAAATCTTTTGGGAGGAAAAGGGAGGACCAGATTTTTTTTCTAGGAGGGGGGTCCAAAATTTCGAGGCTGGAGGGGGGACCACGGACGTAACCAGACCAGAGGGGTAAGCCCAAAGCCCCCCCCCAAAAAAAATGGTCGCCAGATGGTAAAATTTGGTAGTTTCCAGAGGCTAAAAATTTAAAATTCACTAGTGGCTTGGCGCAAACTATACAATACTTTTTTTGGTATCACAATCGACCCCCAAAATGCGAAAAAATTTCCACTTTGTTTCACTCAGCGGTCACTTTCCATAGCAGACCTGGGGGGAGGGCAGTGCACGCCCCCCCCGTGGGGTTTGGGGTGGGGAATTCCAAAACGGGGGGGGGGCACAGAAGGCAACTTTTTTGAAACCGGGGGACAATAAAAGGGAAGCAAGCACGGGAGAAAGAAAACAATAAAAAAGGAGAAAAAAGTGAAAAAAAGAAGGGAAAAGCGGAAAAGGGACAAAAAAGGGTAAATTAAGGTAAAAATAGGTATAAATTGGCTTAAAATTCCACTTTGCAAATAGGCTACCTACAAACTGCAAAGTTTCCTATATGATCATAATAGGTCAAAAACTGATTTTGGGGACTTTTGGAGATTTGAAAGAGGGGGGGGCAATTAAACGACCGCAGTCATGTCGGGCTCACCCATCAAGACGCAGTGCACCCATCATATTAACATGTTTTACAAGACAGTTTTATTCACATAAGTAATATTGATCCCTTTTTTCTGAGAGTTTGAATTATTTTTTACTGTTTTTATATAAAAATTATACTTTTAATTTAGATTTAAAACTACAATTTGGCGGGTGCTGGGGCTTGTCCACTTTTTCGTGGTCCTTCTACCCACAGAGACCTAAGGTAGGGGGAACGAGGGCCCCAAATTCTGAAGCAACGCGGGAAAACTCAAATCTTGTAAAAAAATGAAGTAAAAAAATGTCTTTAAAATGATGTTTTGAGGTCAAATGAATGTTTTAAGCAATAAAAAGCTCAAAATGCATTTAATAAGGGCTTTTTGACCTAACATTAGCGTTTTTTACCTACTTTTCCTTCAAAATCGAAAAACGTTATGGGTAAAATGCACACTCCAGAAAAAAACGATATGGTATTTTGTGTTTGCGTCTTAATTTGGGGTTTAAGTTGTTATACTGATGGAACTATTTATTGCATGTTTTACGGGACAGGTTTATTTACATAAGCATTATTTATCCCTTTTTCCTGAAGTTTTAAAATATATTTACTATTTTTGCATTTTAAAAATTAGGATTTAGTTAAGATTTATTACTCACAACTTCTCGGGCGGTGTTTGTCTACTTCGGTAATCCCTTTATTCCAGCACTCACTGGAAGGTTCTCCAATTTCAACTTTTATATTTAAAAAACCTTAAATTTACACATTTAACACTTAGAGTCATTAATTAAATAATAAAATCTTCAGTTTGTGGCAAAAATCACAACATAATTAGTTTCTGTAGCCAATTGGTGGGATTACTCCTCAAATTCTGGGAAACAATAATTTTTTAAGGGAACTCTGATAGAATGTTGGTTTAGGTCAGGGGGGGGGGGGTTCACCGGTGAAACTGAAAATTTTTTAAGGGGGGGGGGGTCCAGGGGGGTCCGCACCCCGCTTTTAGGGGTTGACCGGGGCTGCGAGATTTTCAAATTTAATTTTGAATCAAAATTTTTTTAACTCAATAATTTGTTTTTTGTTTTTGTTTTTGTTTTTTTTCCGGCTACAAATTCTTAGGCCCGTCCCGTCCAAAAAACCAGAAAATTAATATGTTCTCTGGTTAATGTATTGGTAGTTTACACGATGGATGCACGACGAGAACATTGATTAATAATAGGCCAAAAGTGGATCTATATTGTGCAATTGTGAGAGTGTGGCGAGGAACATGAGTAAAAAAATTTTTTTTATTAGACTAAAAATTATGGCAGAGGGGGGATTTATATACAATGACATAATTTAATGTAAAGGAATGCCAATTATTTTAAAAATGACAAGAAGTAAGAAGGTTGTAAAAATTGTGCGGTTAGGAATATATGTTTGACATAAAGCTAAGTATATGTATGTATACAGAGCTGTACTATAACTAGTTACATAGCGCTCACCAATTAAAGGAGCGTGAAATAAAATACACCGATGGGTTAATAAACAAAAAAAAATAAAAATAAAAACAAAGCGTTGATCCGTCTTTTGTCCAGCTTCTGGCACATGGGTGGTTTTTTTTTTTGAATAAACCAGGTCCATTGAGCTTCACACATCAAGCAGAACTTCTATTCAATGACAGAGCAAACAGAGCTGGCTCTGAGCGTCTCTAAACAAAAAAGCAACCGAGAACAAGAAGATAACAAGCAAAACATAAAACTAAAAAACCGAAATTATGATGTTTAGAGTTAGGGTAGGGGGGGGGGGGGAAGGGACAGGGGAAGACCCGGTTGGAGAGGCATGCGCCCTCTCCACCAAGCTACAGGCTGCCGGCTATACCGGACGGGTGACGTCACGCTCACATCCTCGGGCTTTGCCGGGGTAATCTGTTGCCAGATTCCCGGGTGACCATGAGGGGGAACTCAATAATTTAAGTGTTTTTAGGTCTGGAATATTGAATTTTATGTATTAAAACAGCCTATTTAGGCCTAAAGTGTATTTAAACACTGTTTTTAACTAAAAACCCGTGTTTTTGACAGAAAAAGAAAAAATATACTTCCAAATTGGCTCGGGAGGGGGGGGGGGGCGGCGGGTCAGCATTGCTAGGGGGGGTCAGGCCGGACCGCTCTCGAGCTTGCCGGGAGGGGGGCCCCCTAATTTTTTCTAGGGGGGGGGTCCAAAATTTTGGCTCTGAGGGGGGCTCGACCCCTCCGTCCCCCCCCCCAAAAAACACCTATGGTCCCCCCCCCCCCTTTGGTTTTTAAAAAAAAATTAGAAATTTTTTAATGCATTAAGCTATTCAAAAATAGACACAAATAAGAGTATTTTTAGGATCATGAAACCTCTTATTCACAAAAATAAATTTATTCATAATTCAAAACATAAGTACAGTGCATAACTATATACTATAAAAACTAACCAAAATTGAATAAAATTTATTTAAAAAAAGAATTTTTGTTTTCTTTAATTAAAATGGCATATAATAATACTATTTAATGATAATTTTTATTGTTGTATCGATTAAAAAGAGAAAATCAGGATTCTGTACTTAAATTTTCCTGGTGCCTTTTAAAAAAGCCCTAAAATTAAAAAAATCTCTTATCCCGGAGAGGTGGGCAGGGGGGATAGGGGCAGGTATACAGCAGGCATATCTCGAATTTTGGAGGCAACCCACAAACTTGGGGGGTGTCCGAGTTTTTTAGAATCAACCGCATTTTTAGGGGTTTTTAGCGAAAACCCCCCAAAATCAGGGGGAGACCAAGTTTAGGGGTGTCGGCTAATTTGAAGATTTTTGGGGGATAACTCCCCCTGACTTTTCCCCTGCCCACCTGTAGCCAGGGACACTCCGCCGGGCACCTGACAAGAGGCTCTACCCCTTGATGCGTGGACGATCCACCGTCAGACCCCCATCTATGGGGGCTCCTCGGCTCCAGGCGACACTGTAGCCGGGTGCCCCACGGCGTCCCCCAACAGATTTTGTCATAAACGAGACCCTTACGTTTTTTTAATTTTTGGGAGAGAAACATTTTTCGTTAATAATATATTTTATGCCTTCCAAAATCCTATTAATAATCAAAAAACAAAATTTTCCCCGCCTACCTGGGTAGTTTATATTTTGCCAATTTATTAGTTTTTTGATTTCAGATTGATGTTCAGAAATTAGGCATACATGTTTAATAAAACTATGCATACCATTATCCTTTTATTATTTTTTTAATTGTCAGATAACAGAATTAATATTATACTAAGCAGGGACTGAGCGGGGCGGGGGGGGGGGCGGCGCCCTCAAAACCGTCACAGGGAGGGAAAAATAGGGACAGTGTCGGGGCGGCCCCCAATGGTCGCCAGATAATTTGGGGGTTTTCAGAGGCTAAAAATTCAAAATTTTCTAGCGCCTTGCCAATCTCGGCGCCAAACTTTAAACTAATTTTGGTACCCCAAACCCCCAAAAACCAAAATTTGTTCCACTTCGCTTCGCTCAGCGGTCACTTTTGGATAAGATACATACATATATATCTCTGTTGTGTGGTTATTTTCCAAAACTATTTTCAAAAATTAAGAAAATGTCCCGCCCCCCCCAAAAAATTTTTGAGGGGGGGGGTGGAGCTTGAATTTTTTTGTACTACAGCCCCCCCCCCAAAATGAAAACTCTGGCAAAATGTTCTTATAGCTAAATATAGTCTGATGCAAAGTTTAAGATAAGATATCAACAAATACTATCTGATATGAGAAAGGCTCAATAAGAAAGTTGCATTAAGTCAGTTTTCAAACTTTTTCTTGAATGCATCTACAATTTATTATTAATATGTGGAGTAGGTTGTTCCAAGAAAACTGTACCACTTTATAAGCAAAAGAAAAATTTCAATTGCAAGTGGTAATTCTCCAAATCAAAATACCTCTGAAAAGATTATTGCCAAAGGTTCAGCATGTTTTAGCCAAGCGTTTTAAAAAGTAAGCTGGAAAACAATTAGGTGTTCAAGATATTTTTGGGGAGCTTTTAGGGCTTTTAAATACCTTTTAGTAAATACCATGTTGTCCAACTTTCCAATATTTGGTGGATTAAATTTGTAGGTATCTTATCATTATCAGCAAAGCAAAATCTTCAAAAAAGTTCAACTTTTCAAAATCTTCAGTAACAAAATGTTTGTATTACCTTTTTTAACGTGGAGCAGTTTGTTTTGTTTTAATTTTACTATCAAAAAATTTATAGAAATTGTTTACCCTGAATCTAAAATTTTTGTTTCTTTTATTAGTGATAAAAACTCTAACTTTATTTTTGTATAAATGACAAATTTTTTGTACTCTGATTGATTTTTCATCATGTTATGCTTATGCTGAAAAGTTTTATCTTTTGATTTTGTATTTCTGATGTATATCATATTTTTTGTTTGTAGATAATGATAAAATTTTATCATCTAAAATAACAACCTGCTAGTTTGATAGCTCAAATAAATTTTTGTTGATTGATAAGATTAGGTATGTAGTTTTGAATCCTTTTAGGGATGTCAGGTATTTTAAGGTTAATTTCAGAAATAATATGTTCGATTTTTAAAAAACTGGGCGAAGAGTGAGCATTATCGAAAATTTCCTCATCGTTTGTGAACAAAGATCGAGATAATTTTTTAAGCTTTGGGTTTTGAAACAGTAATGCTATACTAAAAAACTCAAATTGCGTATTTGAAATTAGTTTACCCTGGCATCCATGAAACCTCCAGTTAAAACAATGGTTCCCATATGATTACCGATGGGGGTAGGTCGGACCCCCTCAGACGGACACCCCCCCCCCCCCTTAGGCCCTATTCCCCAGACGATCTTAACCAACCCCCCCCCTCTACTAAGACCAAAAAACCCCTAACCCTAAAGTAATTCATTGATAAAAAAAGCACTTCCCTAACCTAGAGGTCAAAAACCAAAACACCTTGGGCGGGGCCCAGGAATGGCTAGTTCTGGAATTTTCTGTTAAATTCCTGATTAGCTCAAAGATTGCTTTCTTTGTGAGACTAGGTTCCCTGTAAATATGATAAATTTAGTTTATGACTTTTGTAGAATAATGTCAAATGTGATACTAGTTTTTATTGTGGATGAATTTTTATTTTCAACTTTATACTCAAAATATTTTTAATTAATAGGACTCCTTGTCGCTGCTGTCTATTCAATAAACATTAAATTCTTTTATTTTGGTTATCATTTCAATTAGAGTAGTTGTTCAGCGAGCCATGTTTCATAAATAAAGCAGATGTCAAGATTATGCATAGTTAGAATCACCACTAAATCAGAACATCAAGCTCGTCTAAGTAGTTTAGAGGTCGCATTAATAATGCACAAAACTTTATACTAGGATAAGCTTTATTACTACAGTGAATTAAGTCACTTAATTTCCTATTTGAAAAACATTTAGGGGGAGCCTTGTGAGAGTGATGTCAAAACAAAAGGGATCACCATCAGCAGAATACTGTAGAGCGAAAAAACCTTTTGTTCTGCTCTTTTAGTCTTCTCCCCTAAGTTTGCCAAGCATCTTCTTTTGACAGACTCTGTGTTCCTCATTCAGTGAGGGTCTTACATAAACTTTATCCAAACTTAGCCACCCTCTTAGTCGTCCTCCTGAACATACAGCTCTATTTCTGATGTATTTGTTGAGGAGCCCAGATGGAGCCTGGGGCCGGTCACTCAGTTTTCCAATACAAAAAAACTAATTGGTAAGACCTCTTCCATATTGCCTACTGGCAGTCTTTAATAACTTGGTCACATTCTCTTTCATCTTCATAATGCTCTCCGGTAGGCCAGTATACAACCAGCATTGTCTCCTTATGTCCTCTTTGCACCTCCATGCGCTTAAAATAACTGTCAATTTATAGGAAGGAATAGACGTGTAGAACATGTTCACAGGATGGAAGCAACGATCGGCGTCGGGACACGGAGCTCGTTCCTCCTCCACTTCGGAGAACCCTCTCTAATTCCTGCCAACTTTTTGTGTAAGTCCCCATATCCCCATATCCCATATCTGGGGGGCTGCCTGCCCCCCAACCCTCTTCAGGGTTAGTATTCACACTCCCAGACGCTCCCCCAAATAAATTTCGGTGGGCACGCCTCTGTGGGGAAGTATAGAGCACCTTCTGAAAACCCCCTTAAACTGAAATTTTCTGGCTAATTTCTCATGATAATCAGAACAGTTGTACACTGGGCAGGATATATATGAAAAAGGTTTTTGCAACAAGAAATTGATCAGGGTTGCCAGGTCTTAACGAAAAAGGGGCTATTTTTTGAGAAAAGGGCAAAAGGGGCTATTAAATTTCTCAAAAAATGCTGAAAAATTTAAAAAAGGGCTATTTGGTGAAAAAGGGGCTATGTTTTAAAAAACTAACAATTAAATAAGTACAAACCTAAAGACTACACACATATATTTCACAGTATTTTAAACAATTTAGAGCAGTATTTAAGCAGTTAAAAAGCTTACATCTTTTATATTAATCAATTAAACAAGATTAAAATCTTTTCATTGCATGCCAAAACACTTTTTTTAAATTTAACATTTTAAACTTATGAAACTTTTTATAAGCGTACCTATGGGTAAACAGACCTGAAGACGGTCTAAAAATGCCCCCCCCGTTTTATTGGAGGATTTGCCCCCCCCGCCAAAAAATGAAAAAGTACCCTAAAAATATGACGCCATAGGTACGCTTATAAAAAGTTTAATAAGTTTTAAAATGTTAGAATTTAAAAAAAGTGTTTTGGCATGCAATGAAAAGATTTTAATCTTGTTTAATTGATTAATATAAAAGATGTAAGCTTTTTAACTGCTTAAATACTGCTCTAAATTGTTTAAAATACTGTGAAATATATGTGTGTAGTCTTTAGGTTTGTACTTATTTAATGTAAATTGTTAGTTTTTTAATACATAGCCCCTTTTTCCACCAAAATAGCCCCTTTTTTAAATTTTGGCATTTTTTGAGAAATTTAATAGCCCCTTTTGCCCCTTTTTCTCAAAAAAATAGCCCTTTTTTCATTTAAGACCTGGCAACCCTGATCAATTCTTGTTGCAAAAACTCTTTTCATGTGTGCTGCCCAGTGTACAACTGTTCTGATTATCATGGACGTAGCCAGAATTTCAGTTAAGGGGGGGATTTTTCAGAAGGTGCTTTATACGTCCCCACAGAGGCGTGCCCACGATTTTATTTGGGGGAGCGGTCTGGGAGTGTAAATACTAACCCTGAAGAGGGGTTTGGGGGGCGGCAGCCCCCCAGATATGGGGACCTGGATATGGGGATATGGGGACTTACACAAAAAGTTGGCAGAATTGGAAAAGAGGTTCTCCAGAATGGAGGAGGAACGAGCTCCTGGTGTCAACACCAAATTGGTTGCTTCCATCTGTGAACATGTTCTACAGCGTCTTCTTCCTATGATTGACAGTTATTTTAAGCGCATGGAGGTGCAAAGAGAACATGAGACAATGCTGGTTGTATCTGGCCTACCGGAGAGCAATTCCTATGAAGATGAAAAAGAGAATGTGACCAAGTTATTAAAGACTCCGGGTAGTGGCGATATGGAAGAGGTCTTACCAATTGAGTTTTTTTGTATTGGAAAAGCTGGTGACCGGCCCAGGCTCCTTAAAATCAGGCTCTTCAACAAATACATCAGAAATAGAGCTGTATGTTCAGGAGGACGACTAAGAGGGGTCACTAAGTTTGATAAAGTTTATGTAAGACCCTCACTGAATGAGGAACAGCAAGTCTGTCAAAAGGAGATGCTTGGCAAACTTAGGGAGCTTAGAGAGCAGAACAAAAAGGTTTCGCTACGGTATTCTGCTGATGGTGATCCCTTTTTGTTTGACATCACTCTCACAAGGCTCCCCTAAATGTTTCAAAATAGGAAATTAAGTGACTTAATTATCACTGTAGTAAATTAAAGCTTATACCTAGTATAAAAGTTTTGTGCATTAATGCAAGAAGCCTTGCTAACTCCTTAGACGAGCTTGATGTTCTGATTTCAGGTGGTGATTCTAACTATGGTAATGTTGACATCTGCTTTATTTATGAAACATGGCTCACTGAAACAACTACTAATGAAATGATAACCAAAATAAAAGAATTTAATGTTTATTAAAGGGATCGACAGCAGCGACAAGGAGGTGGAGTAGTCCTATTAATTAAAAATATTTTTAGAGTAGTTGAAGTTGAAATGGAGGAAAAGTACAGTGCAATAGAACTAGTATAGCGGTTGACATTATTCTACAAAAGTCATCTAAACTGAGATTTATTGGTATTTACAGGGAACCTAGTACTAGCAAAGAAAAAGGCAATCTAATATTTGAGCTAATCAGGAATTTAACAGAAAACTTTGTAGGAACCATTAGGTCACCGACCTCCTAGGGGGGTCCACACCCCAAGGTGTTTTGGTTTTTGACCTCTAGGGGGGTGTTAGGGGAGGTGTTTTTTATCAAATGAAGTCTTTAGGGGGAGTTAGGGGGTTTTTTGGTCTTTATAGAGGGGGGGGGGGTTGGGTTGGGTGGTCTGGGGAGTGGGCCTAAGGGGGGGGGGTGTCCGGTCTGAGGGGGGGGGGGTCCGACCCCCTTACCACCCCCCATCGGTGACCTATATGGGAACCATTGTTTTAACTGGAGGTTTCAATGTCAATGCCAGGGGTAAACTAATTTCAAATACGCAAAATGAAAATAATTGGTTTGAGTTTTTTATTGAGCTAGGTATGTAGCATCTTGTTTCAAAACCAACTTGTAAAAAAATTATCTGGATCTTTTGTTCACAAACGATAGAGAAATTTTCAATAATGTCACTGTTGCGCCCAGTTTTTTAAAATCAAACCATGACACTATTTTATCTGAAATTAACCTTAAAATACCTGACAGTCCTAAAAAAGGATTCAAAACTACATACCTGATCTTATCAACAATCAACTGGAAAATTTTATTTGAGGAATGTGGCACTGTAGAAAATGCTTGGCAGAGATTCAAGGATAGTTGTTGTTAGGAATCAATAGACATGTCCCTGGAAAAAAATTATCTACAAACAAAAAAAATTGTGCAATATCTAATACATATAAGAAAACTACAAAATCAAAAGATAAAACTTTGGCATAAGCGTAACATTGATGAAAAATCAAGATCAGAGTACAAAAAATTTGTAAAGTATACAAAAATAAAGTTAGAGTTTTTATCACTAATAAAGAAACAAAAATTTTAAATTCAGGGGGTTTAAACAATTTCTATAAATTTTTTGATAGTAAAATTAAAACAAAACAAACTATCCCACCAATTAAAAGAGGTGATGGGACATTTGTTACTGAAGATTTTGAAAAAGTTGAACTTTTTGAAAATTATTTTGCTTCTGTTTTCACTGATGATGATATAATACCTTGCCAAATTTTAATCCACCAAATATTAGAAAGTTGGACAACATGGTATTTACTTTAAAAGGTATTTAAAGCCCTAAAAAAGCTCCCAAACAAATTGTCTTGAACACCTAATTGTTTTCCAGCTTACTTTTTAAAACGCTTGGCTAAAGTTATTGCTGAACCTTTGGCAATAATCTTTCAGATGTCTTTTGATTTGGAGAATTACCACTTGATTGAAATTTTCTTTTGCTTATAAAGTGGTTACACCTTGGAACAACCTACTCCCATCTCAAGTAACTGTGGATTGCTTAGATGCATTCAAGAAAAGTTTGAAAACTGACTTAAATAAGAGCTCTTATTGAGCCTTTAAAGTCATATCAGATAGCTATGTTTGTTGATATCTTATCTTAAACTTTGCATAGACTATGCTTAGTATCAGGGACGTTGCCAGAGTTTCATTTTGGGGGGGGGGGCGGATTGTAGTACAAAAAAAATTTTGAGGGGGCTCCACCCCCCGCCCCCTCCGAAATTTTTTTTGGGGGGGGGGCGGAGCATTTCTTAATTTTTGAAAACGTTAAAAAAGCAGGTATAAACTTTGAAATAACATTAGCATCAGGCAACATAAATAACGAGATATATATGTATGTATACTATAGAAAGTGACCGCTGAGCGAAGCGAAGTGGAACAAATTTTTGGTTTTTGGGGTTCCATTGGGGTACCAAAATTATTTTAAAGTTTGGCGCCGAGCGATTAGCAAGGCGCTAGAAAATTTTGAATTTTTAGCCTCTGAAAACCCCCAAATTTTACTATCTGGCGACCATTTTGGGGGGGGGCGGCCGCCCCCCCCGCCCAACCACTATCCTTATTTTTCCTCCTGTCTGACCGTTTTGAGGGGGGGGGGGCGGCCCCCCGCCCCCCTGGCTACGTCCCTGCTTAGTATAATATTAATTCTGTTATCTGATCATTAAAAAAATAATAAAAGGATAATAGTGTTTATAGTAGTTTTATTAAACATGTATGCCTTAATTTCTGAACGTTATAATCAATCTGAAATCAAAAAACTAAGATAAATTGGCAATATAAACTACCCAGGTAGCGGGGAAATTTTTGTTTTTTGACTATTAATAGGATTTTGGAAGGCACTAGAAAGTTTCTGTATTCATATTAACAAAAAAATGTTTCTCTCCCAAAATTTAAAAAAACGTAAGGGTCTCCTTTTATGACAAAATCTGTTGGGGGGACGCCCCATTGGGCACGCCACTGCAGTGGGTCTGCTGGAGCCAAGAGCCCCCCATAGATGAGGGGTCTGAAGCGGTAGAACCCCAGCAGCATCAAGGGGTAGAGCCTCTTGTCAGGCGGGTCCGGGGGGCAGAATGCCCCTGGGTACAGGTGGGCAGGGGGAAGGGGTTGGGGGGAGTTATACCCCCAAAAATCTTGATTATAGCCGACACCCCCCTAAAATTTGGGGGTACCCCGGACACCCTCCCCCTAAAATTTGGGGGGGGGGGTGTTCCAGTACTAAAAACCCTAAAAATGGGGTATTTGAAGTATACCTAAAAAAATTTTGGGACACCCCCCCAAGTTTTGTGGGTTGGGTACACCCCCTCCAAAATTCAAGAGGCTGCCTGCCTATGCCTATGCCTATCCCCTATGCCCCCTGCCCACCTATGCCCCGGGATAAGAGATTTTTTAATTTTAAGCTCTTAAAAGGCACCAGGAAACCTAAATTTAAGTACAGAATCCTGATTTTTTTCTCTTTTTTTTAATAGATACAACAATAAAAATTATAATTAAATAGTTTTAAGGTATTATTATATGCCATTTTAATTAAAGAAAACAAACGTTTTTTTTAAATAAATTTTTATTCAATTTTGGTTAGGTTTTTATAGTATATGCTGCAGTTATGCACTGTACTTATGTTTTGAATTATGAATAAATTTATTTTTGTGAATAAGAGGTTTCATGATCCTAAATTACTCTTATTTGTGTATTTTAAATAGCTTTAATGCATTAGGAAAAAAATTTCTAATTTTTTTTTTAAAAACCAAAGGGGGGGGGGGACCATAGGTGTTTTTTGGGGGGGACAGAGGGGTGCACCCCCCCTAGAGCCAAAATTTTGGACCCCCCCCCCCCTAGAAAAAATTCAGGGGCCCCCCCCCCCCCCCAAAGCTCGAGAGCGGTCCGGCCTAACCCCCCTAGCGAAGCTGACCCCCCCCCCCCCTCCCGACCAATTTGGAAGTATATTTTTTTATTTACTGTCAAAAACACGGGTTTTTAGTTAAAAACAGTGTTTAAATACACTTTTTAGGCCTAAATAGGCTGTTTTAATACATAAAATTCAATATTAGACCTAAAAACACTTAAATTATTGAGTTCCCCCTCATGGTCGCCCGGGAATCTGGCAACAGATTACCCCAGCAAAGCCCGAGGATAATGCTGAGGTCTTCGTCCTGAGGGGGATCAACGTCACCCCGCTCGGTCGCTTTTTAGCCGGGATACTCGGGCCCGTACAGCTTGCTGTAGCTTGGTGGAGAGGACAGCGAAGGGCGACCACGAGGAATGTGCCCAATGTTGCATTTTTTTCCAACAGCAAAAATTCTTCCCCTGTCCCTCCCCCCTACCCTAACTCTAAACATCATAATTTCGGTTTCAGTTTTATGTTTTGCTTGCTTTTATCTTCTTGTTCTCGGTTGCTTTGTTTTGTTTAGAGACGCTCAAGCCAGCTGTGTTTGCTCTGTCATTGGATGGAGTTCTGCCATTGTTGGATGGATGTGTGAAGCTCAATGGACCTGGTTGCTCTTGGAACCACCCATGTGCCAGAAGAGCTGGACAAAAGACGGATCAAACGCTTTGTTTTATTTTTATTTTTTTTTGTTTATTAACCCGGTGCAGAGTATTATTTATTTTCACGCTACCTTAATTGGTGGGCGCTATGTAACTAGTTATAGTACAGCACTCTATATACATACATAAATTGTGCTTAGCTTTATGTCAAACATATCGTATTCCTAACCGCACAAACATATTCCACTTTTACAACCCTTTACCTTCTTCTTCTTTGTCATTTTAAAATAATTGGCATTCCTTTACATTAAATTATGTCATTGTCTGTCAAATCCCCCTCTCATAATTTTAGTCTAATAAAAAAAATTTTTTTTTTACTCATGTTACATTGGCCACACTTCTCACAAATCCCGCGATGTGGGTGGGGCTTTTAGCCAAAAAATTATATTAATCAAATGTTCTTCTGGTCAGTTATGCATCATAGTTCAACTAAACTCAATCTCATCACATTAACCAGAGAACGGTGTTGATTTTCTAGGTTTTTTGGACGGGAAGACAGGGCCTAAATTCTGTAGCCGGCCCGCATTAACAAAAACAAAAACAAAAAAACAAATTATTGAGTTAAAAAAATTTTGCTAAAAAATTGGACCCCCCTGACCCCCCCTAAATTTGAAATCTCGCACCCGGGGTCGACCCCCCCTAAAAAGCCAGGGGGGTCCGGACCCCCCTGGACCCCCCCCCCCTAAAAAATTTTGGCCTTCCACCCGGGGGTGGACCCCCCCCCCCTAGCGGACCTGACCAAAAACATCTATGGGGGGACCCTTAAAAAATTTATTGCTTTTCCAGAATTTGAGGGGGGATTAATCCCACCAATCTCTCCTGGCTACGGACTTGATTATGTTGTGATTTTTATCCACAAACTGAAGATTTTATTATTTGATTAATGACTCTAAGTGTTAAATGTCTAAATTTAAGGTTTTTTAAATATAAAAGTTGAAAATAAAAAACCTTCAGTGAGTGCTGGAATAAAGGGACTACCAGAAAGTAGACAAACACCAGCACCCACCGAGAAATATAGTAATAAATCTTAACTAAATCCTAATTTTTAAAATAAAAATAGTAAATATATTTTAAAACTTCAGGAAAAAGGGATAAATAATGCTTATGTAAATAAACCTGTCCTGTAAAACGTGCAAATCAAATAATTCCCAGTGGGTGCTAGCGTTAAACCCCAAATTAGGGGGGGTTAAAATCCGAGAAACGCAAAATACCCATATTGTTTTTTTTTCTGGAGTGCATTTTACCCATATCGTTTTTCGATTTTGAAGGAAAAATAGGTAAAAAACGCTAATTTTAGGTCAAAAAGCCCTTTTTAATGCATTTTTGAGCTTTTTATTGCTTAAAACATTCATTTTGACCTCAAAACTTAAGTTTGGAGGCAGTTAGAAGTCATTTTAAAGACATTTTTTTTCTTCATTTTTCCAAAATTGGGGGGTTAACTTTTTCTCCCCCCCCCCACTTCTGAGTGGGGGGGTTAAACCCCCTTCTCAGAATTTGGGGGGTTAACCCCCCTCCAACCCCCCCACCCCCCGTGCCCATGTATGGTGCTAGGTCTCTGTGGGTGCTGGAAAAAGGGACCACAAAAAAGTGGACAAGCTTCAGCACCCACCAAGAAATATACTTTTAAATCTAAATTAAAACCTAATTTTTATATAAAAACAGTAAAAAATAATTCAAAACTGCAGAAAAAAGGGATAGATATTATTTATGTAAATAAAACTGTCTTGTAAAACGTGCAAATCAAATAATTCTTGGTGGGTGCTAGCTAGGTCTTGATGGGTGCTGTCGGTGGGTGCCAACATAACTGCGGTCGTTTAATTGCCCCCCCCCCCCTCTTCCAAAAATGTAAAAGTCCCAAAAAAATAGGGCGCAGTTTTTGACCTATTATGATGCCATTATCGCGAAATTTTTGCAGTTTGTAGTAGCCTATTTCAATGAATTTTAAGCCAATTTATACCTATTTTTACCTTAATTTACCCTTTTTTGTCCCTTTTCCGCTTTTCCCT
>JASAMX010033605.1:0-16583 GCA_030248175.1 Microlaimidae sp. YZB2_3
TTTTTATTGCATTTTTGAGCTTTTTATTGCTTAAAACTTTCTTTTTGACCTTAAAACTTAAGTTTGGAGGCAGTTAGAAGTCATTTTAAAGACATTTTTTTCTTTATTTTTCCAAAATTGGGGGGGGTTAACTTTTTCTCCCCCCCCACTTCTGAGTGGGGGAAGGTTAAACCCCACTTCTCAGAATTTGGTGGGGGTTAACCCCCCCAACCCCCCCCCCCCGTGCCCATGTATGGTTAGGGGAGGTGCTACCAAATTTTTCAAAAAAAGCGTAAAAAACATCATAATTATGCAGGTACCTTTTTTATTGTATTATTTGCCTAATTAGGTACCCTAATTATTATTAGGGGGTGTAGCCAGGGTGGAGATGAAGGGTTAGGGGGGGGGGTTAGCCAGTTCCAAATCCCTTTGGTAGGGGGGGGGGGGGGTTGGCCGGTCTGGATATGGTTGATGGGGGGGGGGTCGAAAATGGGCCTTAGGAGGGGGGCCAGGGGTTCAAGGGGTCGAAAGGGGGGGGAGGGGTCAAAAATGGACCTTAGGGGGGGATAGGTCTCAGAGGCCGTAGGGGGGGGTTTGGCCCCCCACCCCCCCCCCCCCCCCCCCTTCGGTGACCTATGATCGTTATCGTTGGTTCTTTTATGATTTAAACCTGAAGTTTCTAAATCTAAGCAAAACCTAAAAGTCAAACTAAATTTTTATGAAAAATTCATATTTATCATTTGTCTTTTAAACTTTTTTCCTAAGCCTTAGCAAAACCTTAACATTAAACAAAAAAATTAATACTCCTTTTTTTGTCATGAGCAAAGCTTTTCGACTAAGACAATGCACATGCCTTAACGTTTGTTTATTTGCATATATTATTTATTTTCTATCGTATTTGCGGAATCTTTTTTCGTTTAGTGTTTTTCAAAACTTTCAGGCTCAGCCGGATGTAATTCAACCATAGTCACTAGTGAATTGTTAACTTGTATTTTAAAAAAAATGCATTTTTGTTTCAATTTAACGCACAGTCAGCCAACGTATCATTTCGACTTATTCTGTCGTATATTTTTATTAATAAAATGACCTGAGTGCTAATTTTTCGAGTGAGAGAATCTGTTTTATTAAGTTTGCAAAAAAAAACAGTATTTAATTAGTATTTTATAAATGTTTTAGTATTCAAATACTCCAAAATATTTGATACTTTTTAAAAACTTGAATACAATACCAATAAAATACCGACCTTTTCAAAATAGTATCGATACTTTTAAAAAAATACCTACCCCTAAAAAACTAGTATTTATATACTAAATAAATATATTTTTAACCCCTACCCAATACATAAATTAAAGAAATACATTGTAGATTTGTGTAACCTTTTTAAAAACCATTGGTTTTGATAAAATCAACTGAATTTCAAAAAAAAAAAATTTCAGAAAATACTTTAAAAAATATTTTATTTTAAACTAATTTATAAAAATATTTTTGTAAAATCAAGAAAAAGCACAATTTAAGCAAGAAACAAAAGAAAAATATCTTTAATTTGGCTTGCGAGCAGTACAAAGTTGTTGCATGCAGCAACTCGCCTTATCCGCTATCCGCTATCTGCTATCTGCTATCTGCTATCCGCTATCTGCAATTTGTCCCGGTGTGAACACACTATCCGCTATCTGCTATCTGCTATCTGCTATCTGCGGTTTTTTTTACTCTTGTTTCAAAGGTTTACCGCTATCCGCTATCCGAGGTAATTCAGGTGTGAACACACTATCCGCTATCTGCTATCTGCTGTCTGCTATCTGCGGTTTTTTTACTCTTTTTCAAAGGTTTACCGCTATCCGCTATCCGAGGTAATTCCGGTGTGAACACACTATCCGCTATCTGCTATCTGCTATCCGCTATCTGCTATCCGCTATCTGCTATCCGTCGGTGTGAACTGGCCTTTATCTTCTTCTTATTATTATTTTTTATTTAAAAAAATATATCTCGGCACCGGAATGATTATAAACATATGTCATTGTGCACTTAAAACTATAGTTTATTAGGCTATTTTTTAATTTAATTTATTTCAAAAAAAGTGGTAGACTAGCCTTGAAAAATGCTCTAAGAATAGAGCAGGAAAAAGAGGCGATTTTTCCCCTGGCGTATGTTTAGACAGAAAAGATGTGGACTAGTCTGAGATGGAGATTATGTGGACTATAGAAAGTTTGCCTTTGGTTTGGCCAGCTGCTCACTAAATAGATGGACATTATGTGGACTATAGGAAATTTGCATTTTGTTTGGCCAGCTGCTCACTAAATAAAAATTTCTACCATAAGATAAAGATTTGTTTATACATTGATCTAATCACACAGCACTGTTGCATTTTTTTAGTTTGATAAAATGTCAATTGAAAAAATTATACTCACAGCAATCTTTGACAAGCGCGAAATCGCCATTTTTTCAATTTGAAGGTTATATTTGTATGTGTAAGAAACAACTATAAATTTGAAAAAGTGGCGATTTCGCGCTTGTCAAAGATTGCTGTGAGTATGATTTTTTCAATTGACATTTCATCAGACTAAAAAAATGCAACGCTGCTGTGTGATTAGATCTATGTAGAAACAAATCATTATCATTTAATAGAAATTTTTATTCAGTGAGCAGCTGCCAAACCAAATGCAAATTTCCTATAGTTCACATAATGTCTATTTCAGACTAGTGCACATCTTTTCTGTCTAAACATACGCCCGGCGAAAAATCGCCTCTTTTTCTGCTCTATTCTTAGAGCATTTTTCAAGGCTAGTGAATAATTTTGATAATCCTTTCAATGCTTGTTTTGTTTGCTTTTGATGTATGGCTGTGGCGATCGTGATCAGTTGCTATTCTGTTTAAAAACTTTTTGGTTTTCTAGAAATAAACTCTGTGTTTGACTTTGAATACTGCCATTAAAAAATATTTTACTTGTTTTAACAGTTGGTTTTTTTGTTTGCTGTTATTCCTGTATTACCAATTAGTTAGTAAAAGTTTTATTTTTAGAAGAAGCGAACTACTAGAACAAATTCATTTTGTTTCTGGACATTTTCAATGTATTAATTATAAAAAAGGTTTTAACAAACACAGGACACCAAACATAATTTTCGGTAAATAGTGTTTTTAAATGAAAGTTTTTATTTAATACTTTTTGCAATTTAGCCAAATTGAAACCTAATTTTTTGGTACCCTAACGTGATTTCTGTTTAGTTTAATATTAATATCTTAGAAATAGTTTATTTCAAAAATTTTGTGTATAAAAACAACGTTAATTTAAATTGTAAAGTGGTTTTTGATAAATCGTTAACTGTTGAGAATTAATTTTTGATGTCACACAATTTTTTCTCAATGTGACCTGATCTGTTGAATTGATCAGTATTAATTAAAAAGCAATATAAAATACGCCACAAATTGGTGTACTACAGGTTTAAATGAACTACCAATTAAATGATTTTAAAGGTTTTTTCCCTGCTAGCGTTTGATTTTTCGACTTATTCTAGGCTTAAAAAATTAACTAAAAATAAAGCATGAAAAAAAGAAGATTTTGCCCCGGGCAAACGTTTCCAAAAAAATGGCGTGTCAGGAAAAATGTCAGACTATAGGAAATTAGCATCTGGTTTTAGCAGTTGCTTATTAAGGAAAAAAATTAGAACATATGGTTTATTACTTTATTATACTGCAAACTAAATCCGCAACAAATTTATGTTTTTTGTACAGTCCAAAGTAATGGAAATTAAAAAATAATACTAGCAGCAAACTTTAAAAATTCTTGAATATCACGTAAGTGAAATCGGGGACTAAAAACTGTTGAGTGTCTTTAATTTGTTGGTTAGAAAGCCAGCTTTTTATGCTAAAAACATTGTTAAAATTTTTTAAAATCAATTGAATTACTGATCCCAAAAGCTCTAATTATAAACAGATGGCGGTAACACAATAACATTTGGGTGGTTTATTTGAGCTGAAAAAAATATCGTGCTCCCTGCTGATTTATTTTCCAGAAAACAACCGCGCTGATTTTGATCATCCGATAGCTTGGATATGTCTCCGCTAGGTAAGTTACCGTTGCAATCAGGTTTCGCATCATTTGGTACGTTTGATTCTTTGAGCAGACAATGAAACAGGTTGAAAAAATCTTGAATGAAAACTTTTTTCACGTCCTTGTTACCAATTACAGTTGATAACGGCGTGACAAAAAACTGAATTAACAATGCTACTCTTACGAGAATCCGTATACGTACTATAATAATTAAACAGAGGGTCAGGAAACTGAAGGAACTTACGGTGCAGCCATGAATTAGCAGATATACTTCAATCCGCCATCTTGCTTGTTGGTTTATTCCTAAATAAATTTACATTATGTAAGACAACATTGCTCATTATTATTTTTAAAAATTCCGGCTTATTTGTTTTAAAAAATTTTAAAAAAATATTTCAGAGAGTTTGGGTACTTTTTATTTTTTTGTACCAGTTAAATGGGGATCTTTTATGCATTAAAAACAACGAAAAAGATGAAAATTTGATAATTTATAAATTTAACGGTAGGTTTAAAAATTAGGTTTATTATTTAATTCACAAATTCGCTTTCCTTCTTATATTTTTTTGCTGTTTATTTTTTAAGTTAAGGATTTGGTTTATAAAATTTTGAGATTTTGTATTTTGTATTTCAACAACCCACTTAAAAATCATTTCTTTAAATTATCTGCTTTATTTCTAGGTAAATAAATATGTTGAGTCATATAACTGCTTTTGAAAACAGAGTTGTGTTTTTATGTAGATGTAAGCATTTTAGCATTCTTCAAGAATAACCAATCAAATTACATGGACTACTCTAAGAATAGATGAACTAAAAACTGTATTTTTCAAAAACAATATATTAGACTAAAAATAGGTTTTTTTATAAATCGTAAAAACAGCAGTTAAACTTAAAAAGTGATTATGTTAAAAGTCATGGAAAACCTGAGTCGTGGACTGTACACCTTAGTTTTCCTAAGCAACCTAAGCAAAACCCTAAAAATCAAACTAAAGTCGAGGCTGTGGCGCAGTGGCATACCTTAGATCTTGCATACTGAAGGTCCCTGGATGGAGTCCCCGCTGAGACACACTGCGTTGTGATAATATTCCTTGTTAATATTGTTATATGTAGTATTTGGTTGCTCAATTAGTGCTGAGTAACATCGGCCTTGTGTATCCTGTTTTATGCGAAATAAATAAACTTTTTTAAACTTTTAAACTTTAAAATTAGCTTCATTTTGGGGTTTTGCTTAGGTTGAAAAGGAAAACAAAAGTCTGCAATCAACGATTAAGGTTATTTATAAGTTTTCTCACAATAATTTATTTAAAAAATAATGGTTTCATACTATTAATTCGTCTATATGTACAATAGCTCATGTAACTCGATAAATTGTTTTCAACCCGTTCTAGTAACTGCCTTTTCCCCGGCAAAAAGCGTTTTTGTAAATGTATTAATTCCCGTTATTTTCGATAGTAATCAGAATACTTTTGCGTGATTGCTTTTTTCCCCTGATTTGGAGCATTGCGAACGCACTCTGATTACTAAAGAAACTAACTGGTATTAATACATTTATAAAAACACTTTTCACCGTCGTAACCACGGAAAAGCCAGTCACGTGAACGGGTTTAAAAATGGCAGCATTTTTAATTTTTAGCATTTTAAGTTTTTTTTATTATGAGTATTTTGCCTATTTTTAAGATTACACACATAAATATACATAAAAACAAAATTTTCCAAAAAAATATTGCAGCAAAAACTGAAAACTAAAATGCACCTTCAATTTTCTCAGTGTGCTGTCTGAGTTTTATAAACGTAGACAAATAGGTGAAAACAATGGCTGCGCACCCAGAGACAATTACCAATCTGTAGACTTGGTTAATTAATTTTCCAATGTTAGAATCTGGAACAAAGCCACCGATTGAAATCTGATAATGAGATTTGCCAAAAAATGCAACAGAAAATAAAAAACCCGGTCCAAGAAATATTATTATCAGAAAGTAGGTTTTTTTAGGGCTAAATATTATCTAAAAAGTGACAAAGTACGGTCAATACAGACAAAATAATTTTAAAATGATAAGTGTTTTCTCTACATTACATAACATAAATAATTTATTTTTGCTAAATGCCGGAAGCTCACTAAAGCATAACAAATATGCACTTTAAGCAAGTGAGTACCTTATTAGTAAAATCAAAATAACTAGTATTAAATCATAATAATCAATAGATGGCTTCAATTAAATCTAACCATCAGTATTTTTTAGCAATGTACAGTTAGTTTTTTTCCATTACCAGTTCATTCAAACACAAATGTCCTTTGCAATCAATAATAATTCTTTCTAATAATTTTCTTTCTTGCTTGACAGGATGACACTTATGTAATGATATTCCAGTAAAGTGTTAGCATCTTGCAATCTTTCCAATACCTTGTTTTTTTGTTCAAAACTATACCATACAATTTAACAAACATGTTTTCTTACAAAAACCAGGGAATATGTTTTTAAAAGCAACCGCACAAGAATAAAAATAAAAATAATTATATGGATTGGGTGAAAAATGATATCAATATTGATTGTATTTAGTGGCTAAACAAAAATTTATTTAAGGTGTATTATTGATTAATTAAACGCTAAACTTTATTTCTCTCCCTCCCTTCATTGTTCCATACCGCCGTCCTTTTCTCTCTTCCTACTTCCTTCTCCCTCACTCCCTTTTAGTTGATATTCAATTATTTTGAGTAAAAGTAAATTTAATTTTAAAAAATTTTAATTTAAGTAAAGTAAGAGTAAAAGCAATTTGTGATTTTTTAATTAAGTAAAGTAAAAGTAAAAGTAATGGTCAAAATTTTATTTATTTAAAGTAAGTAAAAGTAAGACCTATTTTTTAATTAAAAGTAAGAGTAATAGTACAATAGAAGTAATTTTGAAACATAAAACAACACCGGTTTGCGGAGCTCCATGGCTCTGTTTCAAAGTGTTTTTCTAATTTATTGTATAAGTGTTGGTCTAAATAAATGATTTTTAGCGTTTTAGCGACTTAAATAAGTTTCTTCGAAAACTATTTTTACTATAAGCCCACAAGAAATCTACTCGTTAAAATTACTTAAATTTTGCTTAAATGAATTTTAGTAAAATCAAGAAAATGCACGAAAAAATCCAAGTAAGAGTAAAAGTAAAAGTAATTGAAATTTCAAATGTTGACTAAGATTAAAAGTAAAAGCAAGTAAAATTTAAAAGTCAAGTAAAAGTAAAAGTAAAAAAAATCTGTTATACTTTTATTAGTTTAGGTAAAAGTAAAAGCAATTTTTTAAAACACTACTCCCTTTCTTACCTTATACTTTGTAAACCTCGTAACTGCAACAAAGCGGTTAACTGATATCAATAATTCTAGAAGTACACTGCTGCAAAACGAAGCGATTGCGAATGGCGCAATAGTTTTATCTAAAATTGCTCCAAAAGGGTAATATAAAAAATAATCGCAGAAGCTGGAATAAATGCCAAAACAAAAGACGGATGTAATGTCCATGATTCCTAATACAATTAATATCGAATAAAACGGGTTCTGAAAATAAACTGCACGGTAACGAACGATTTGGACCAATACTAAGAAGTAGAAAAAATCCAGGATCACTGCAGACCAGACACGTAGTGAAAATTCCGTTAACGAAATGGCAGCAGTTAAGTTTGAAGAAATGTTTAGATCTTGTGTTACCATCTTGTTGTTAAATTATTACAATTCATAACAAATTTATGTTTAATTTCATCTAAATATCAGCTGCATATTTGTTTTGACACTTTAAATTATGTCCACAGCAACTATTTATATCAGTTAAAATTAATGTTGTTAATCAAATGCTCAGGGATTTGAAACTGGTTTTAAAAATGGACCGAACGCTCTCACTGAAAAAAGGTAGAAAAAAGTGAACACAAAATACTTTTATTATTTTTTTATTGAAAACATTTTATTATTTTCATTAATATTTTTTAGCAAAAGCCAATACAAAATTTGTAAAAAACTTAACAAAGGCTGCAACAATGTCTCCTTAAATCCAACAAATTAACAATATATCTATTAAAAAACAGCAACCAATTAAAACATATAAAAAAACATTACAATTGAAAACTAAACTTTGCACTCCATTGTGACAAAGTGATAATAATATTCTGTCCACTGTCATATCTGCCGGAATGGTTTACATTAAATATTTAACTTTTGGATCATTGTGGTAGTGCCAAAAAGCTTAAAGAGAACAAATTTATTTAATTTTATTTTAAAATGTTTCTATTTTTATTTTCACCTCAGAGTTTTTTTAGCTTTAAAATGTCATATAGTATTCGTGATCACGTCATATATGTTTTGCTCTGTGGGATAGGTTGTCGGAGGAGCAGCGGCAAAACAGGGCTTCAAAATGAAGGTGGGAATATGGCTAAAAGAATGCCGCGCGGGCGGGTTATTAGAAAGGCGCGGGCGCGTTATTAGACATAAATGCCGGCGTCCCTTTATGCCCGCGGTGTCCTTTGATGCGCAGGGGATTCCTTCCGTTTAGAACAATGGATTTTGACCAGGGTGCTAGTATTAATTTTCTTAAAAAATAAGTAATCTATAATCTGTCATTATCATTTTTCTACAGTGAAAGGCTTTTTTACACTTCACATCATACAAATCCAACGTCATTTCATTTTTTTAGTGACATTCATAAAAATATTAGTCATATATTACGTATCATAAGGGCGTGGATCATAAAGTAAGGATTTAAATGAGTAAAAAAAATCTTGCCGCACAGTTTTTCTCATTAGCAAAGGTTAACATTAGCCTCATAAGGACGGCTCTTGAACCTGCCTTGCAAAGAATGGAGGCAGGTAGGAGGCAGGTAAAACTGCCTCAGAGGGAGGTAGGAGGCTGGGCCAAATTTACTAGACGCACTTATAAACAAGTGTTACAAACCTCTTAGTGCCACTAGGATTAGGAAAACATTAAAGGAAGGTGGTAAACTAATAGACTTCCCTAATCTTAGTGTCACTTAAAGCCACCCTAATCCGATTCGCAAAAAAAATTAAACTTGGGCAATTATATTTAAAATCGACTTTTTAGATTTGAAGGAATACAAATAAAACAAAACTTTAATAAATAAAAAGCCCACTAGAAAACGTAATTAGGAAAGTTAAAAGTTTTGTGTAAATCATTATATTTCCTAAATAACTAATACAAAGCTTCTCTAAAATTCTTATTAAAAATTTTCTATCATAGATTACTGTAGTATGGACAGCAAACAGGAAATCACTAGCACGTAAAACCCTTAACTTTATTGCAAAAAAATTTAAAAAATTGACATTTTAAAGACTTATGCAACCCTGTTTGTTATTTATTAGTTTATAAATATTTTTTTTTATAATTTTTTCATAAATTTTTAGATTTTTTACATTTTTGAATGAAATAATATAGCTAAAACATTAATGTTTTATTTTCAAAGTGTTGATATAGCTAAGGTTTATAACTAGGAATCACTAATAAGTACTGTTGTATAAATTTATGTACGTAAAGCAAATTTTAAATTTTGATTTGTAAGTTTTTAAAAAAAATGGTGAAATAATATTATCCAATTTTAAAGTAGAACTTCACAGTTTTTTTTTTGACGACAGATCTTTTTGAATTACATCTTACTATACGTAGTTTGACCTGCTGATTCCATTTTTTGACATTCATTTTTCTGTAAAAAAATGTTATCGTCCACAATCATCAAATAACATCAATAAAATACATGTCAAAAGTACAAAACATTAATAAAGTTTATTATCAAAAATATTCTATTTTTTCATTTTCTATTTAGCGTATCTTAAATAATAAAACATTTTTTAAAATTAAAAAGCTAAAAAATAAAAAAAAAAATTTTCGGCGTTAAAAATATGGTCGAGCGACAACTCGCACCCATGGATCCGAGAATTCGAGCGCTCAGCTACTAACCAACCACTCGGCTACTGGGTCCTCTGGGATTTTCAATTAAAAGTAGCTTTTAAAGCAATGGTTCAAAATGTAGTTTCTCGACGTCGATTAAAAGAAAATTAAACGAAAATTTAAAAAAAATTGATTCGTTATTTTTAAACGAAAGTTTGGAAATAGTTAGATATAGGCTTTTACCATTTTTTTTATTATAAACAATTAAAAAAGGACTTCAGGATTTTTTTTACTATATATTTTTGTAAAAAAAGTCTTTTTTGCAATTAAAAAAAAATCCTGAGATCATTTTGAACCCAAACCACCTCTGAAAGTTGCCCCCTATATTACCCTAATTTATTATAAAATTTCGCCCAAAAATAACGAATCAATTTTTTTTAAAAGGCCTTATTGTGGTTTTCAGAGGTAGAATCCATGGACATCTGTTGCGAACTGGACAAACTTTTCGGTGGATATAATTTCGGTGGATTTTTTATAACCACTGGATAGCACAGATTCTTAACTTTTTATAGCACCCCACTTTTATGGTCCAAAAATTAATATTTATAACGATATGCGACTTGTAGTCCAAGTGGTCAAAACTGTGAAGTTCTACCTTAAGGTGATAATTGTTGGATTTAAACAAAACTACTGTTAATCTCGATATAGAACTCAATAAGTATAGTTTTTAATTAAATTTGATGTTTATTATTACGACTCTGGTGTGCTTTAATTCACCTTAGGTGGCCATAACAGGGTCGGAGGCTTTTAACTTTAACAAAAATTATACATTCAAGAACGCCCTCCAGATTTTCGGGGTATTTATTTTTATCTACGGTACGGACGTATGGGATATTTATGTTGTTGTTTAAAGCCCTGCTGTACCCATCCTCAAAATTTTCGGCCGGTGGTTGAAAAATTGAAAAAAAAATTTTTTATATGATCATAAAAAATGTCAAACGCTTTGGGAATGACCCTCTTGCCTTAAAATTTTAGCAGCTCAGCTTTTGGGAGGCTTAGGTGGGAACAGGAAGGGTCGGTAACTCCCGAAATTCTGAAACTGCCGATACCCCCCTGAAATTCGGGGGTGTTCCCGTAGGTGGTCAGAAGTGGGGTTGGGAGTTTTTAACCCCCCTCCCCTCTCAAAAAAAAATCTCGAAACTGGAGACACTGCCTTCCTCCTTTTGCCGCTCAAACTTTGGTGTACCCTCGACACCCCTTCTAAAATTCGGTGGGTCCCATTGCTACCTAAAATTGGCTATTTGGGGGATACCCCAAAAAAACTTTGGACACCCCTTAAAATTAAAAAAAGGGGTATATCCTCAAAAATCCGGAAAGCTGCCCATCTATGGTAGGACGATCAGTCATCCTTCTGTAAAAGAAGCTGGGTTTAAAAGTTTTAACAATGAAGGAATCTCAAAATTCTAAGAATCTGTGAATTAGATTTTTGCTTCTGAATGATGCAACTCTTATAAATTATTATCGTTTTTAGTTTGAACTGAACCAGGGTTATTTTGGCTGAAAAACTTTCGGCGTGAATATAATCTATTTATAGGTTATATAAATAACCAAGTTAATTATTGTTAAGTTAAGTTAAGTTACTTGGTCAGATTTTAATCTGACCAAGTTTCTTATGGGTCACCAATATTGGTCGAGTGGCAAACCATAAAATTAAAAAGCTCAAAATTGATCCAAAGCATATAGATCTAAAAAAATACCTATAAAAAAAGGCGGCTTGATTTTAAAAAAAAATTGCAAATAAATAACTATTGCGTTTAGTCCAAGTAAATAAAATCGCATTATGAAAAATGCGTGCGTAACGATTTACCCCGATATTTGTTGGACTTTTTGTTCAAGCAAAAATGCGCATTTTATGTAAATCACTGCGAGCGCAACAAGCTGCGCACTTTTTACTTTGCATTATGCATTGTTTCAAGATAAACGATAGTTTTATCAAAATCTCATCTTGTATTTAATGAAATTGGTTTTGCAGTAAATGATTTTTAATGTTTTTTTTTTCGAAAATATACAACAGTTTTTTTTGCAAAACGGTTATTTGTTGTTAATTATTTAATTTAGAGACGCTTTTGGGGAGGTACCCACCTCCCTAGTGTTTTCACACTTATCTGCTAGTGTCACTTACCATAACGGATTCTAGTAAATCCAACACTTCACTAAACTGCTAAAGGACACTCGCCAGCTAGTGGCACTAAGCAGTTAGGAGGAGACAGGTAGGAGGCAGGTAAATTTAGAATGAAGTCAGGTAGGACGCAGGTTGAACGCAGCTAGGAGGCAGTTAAATTTTCAATGAAGGCAAGTAAAAACCGGTTTTTCGAATTGATGCACCCTGTCTTTACCGGGTTATAAAACAATTATTCAAAAACTTTAAAATGGATTATATACAATACAGATTAATTATTATTTTGCAGAAAGTTTTTTATGTCAACATAACAAACAGAGTGGTTAAAAACATTTCATTTAGCGAGGGTCTTTCCCCATAGTTCACTACAGGAGCTTTTTAAGTTAGAGACAGCTTTTAGCTGGGGACTTCCATTCTCATTAGGAATGGGACACGAGGATGTGTTTAAGTAAATTCCTAAAGCTAGAGTGAATTAAAAAAGAAGTTATTTTTTACATTTCTACTGCTAAAATCTATTTTTGCAGAGGTTATTATTTTTAAAGATTTTAATCAAGAGTCGATGAAAGGAGTTTAAATATAAAAAGAACAGCAAAAAACTGAAACTCGTTTCGTATTTTCGTACGAGTATATGATTTAGAAAAAAAAATAGTAATTAAATAACTTTTTGGCGTTCTCATTCCACTCATGGTTGTTTAATAATAATTCTAGTTTTTTCAAAGGCAGGGTTTCGAAGCTCCAGCGGTTCAGAGATAGCTTCAAACATTATTATTGTTTTTATTAAAAACCTATGGTATAAATTGTGTGTAAAATAACCTTTAAAAATTTCATGTTTTAGTATAATGGTTTTTGAACAATTAAAGTAGTTTTTTGATTTTTAAATTGCATTATTATTAAGCAAGAAAAATGTTATTTATAATTAAAAACGAAACGACTTATGTAACGTTTAATTGTCTTCATGTTCAAACAAATAAAATTTAGTTTGTCTCATTCAGCTTAAAAAATTTACATATTTGTGGCAAACGTATTTTTTCTTAGCTCAGTACCCTCCTGTCCGGTACTCTCGTGTCCAGTACCCTCGTGTCCAGTACCCTCGTATCCATTAACCTCCTGTCCAGTACCCTCGTGTCCAGTATCCTCGCGTCCAGTACCCTCGTGTCCAGTACCCTCGTGTCCATTAACCTCGTGTCCAGTACACTCGTGTCCTAGAATCCTCTCATCCAATGGTGGTAAGTGGTAAGATTTAACAATTGCTTTTTGGGCTGACTCTCGCTGGTTGTTCATATAACCTGATCTAAAAGTCAGCGGAAAAGGCAATTGCTAAAGGATCTGCCAGGTATCATCTTTTTGGTCAGGGGTAAAAGTCCGCAGCCATAAGCTGAATCTAACCTATAAAAATTCGGTTGTAAACCATGCGGTGTGGTGCACCCATAGTTTTTCTAAGGCCCTGGCAAGCTAAACCGTTTTTTACCAATTCTGTTAATTAATGTTTCAAAGATCCGGTTGTAAATCGTGGGTTAAGGCCCCTGCCAACTGAAACGAGTGAAAAAAAACTGAAAAAACTACTTATATATCTAGTTGAGTGCAGGGTAAAAATTACCAACTAATAGCTGATTTTGACCCATCACGATGGTCAAAAACCTATGTTGTCCGTTCAGTGTTAAATAATTCCACAGTGTTTCATAGTGTTTCACAGTGTTCCACAGTGTTCCACAGTGTTTTACAGTGTTCCACAGTGTTTTACAGTGTTCCACAGTGTTCCACAGTGTTTCACAGTGTTTCACAGTGTTCCACAGTGTTTCACAGTGTTACACAGTGTTTCACAGTGTTCCACAGTGTTTCACAGTTTCCCACAGTGTTTCACACTGTTCGACAGTGTTCCACAGTGTTCCACAGTGTTCCACAGTGTTCCACAATGTTCCACAGTGTTCCACAGTGTTCCACAGTGTTTCACAGTGTTTCACAGTGTTCCACACTGTTTCACAGTGTTCCACAGTGTTTCACAGTGTTCCACAGTGTTTCACAGTGCTCCACAGTGTTCCACAGTGTTTTACAGTGTTCCACAGTGTTCCACAATGTTCCACAGTGTTTTACAGTGTTCCACAGTGTTCCACAGTGTTTCACAGTGTTCCACAGTGTTTCACAGTGTTCCACAGTGTTCCACAGTGTTCCACAGTGTTCCACAGTGTTCCACAGTGTTCCACAGTGTTCCACAGTGTTCCACAGTGTTTCACAGTGTTTCACAGTGTTTCACAGTGTTCCACAGTGTTTTACAGTGTTCCACAGTGTTTCACAGTGTTTCACAGTGTTCCACAGTGTTTCACAGTGTTCCACAGTGTTTCACAGTGTTCCACAGTGTTCCACAGTGTTTCACAGTGTTCCACAGTGTTTCACAGTGTTCCACAATGTTTCACAGTGTTCCACAGTGTTTTACAGTGTTTCACATTGTTCCACAGTGTTCCACAGGGTTTTATAGTACTCCACAGTGTTCCACAGTGTTTCACAGTGTTCCACAGTGTTCCACAGTGTTTCACAGTGTTCCACAGTGTTCCAAGTGTTTCACAGGGTTCCACAGTGTTCCACAGTGTTCCACAGTGTTTTACAGTGTTCCACAGTGTTCCACAGTGTTCCACAGTGTTCCACAGTGTTCCACAGTTCAGTGTTAAATAAATTATGACGCTATGAAATCAGTTTAAGCTCATGGGCGCTAAAAAGATTTCCAATAAACGCTGCAATTTTTAAACGTAGAAGAAAATTGTTCACTTTATAACGCAGCAAAATTTTACATCACTGAATAATAAGGATAATGATAACTTATTGCGCTAAAGTTCCAAAAATTAGTTCCTTAATTTATAAAAGTAAAATACACGGGCAAACAGACGATCTAAGGAAGATTATATAATTTTATAAAAATTGTAAAAGCGTGATTAGCAAATTCAGTATGTTATTACGCACATATTTGCTTAAAAAAACATTGCCTACAAAAATTAAAAACAATAAACAAAATATACTATGTCAATATTATGTCCTAAGTCAGTAATAGAATAAAAACATTATATATATATATATATATATATATATATATATATATATATATATATATATATATATATATATAATGTTTTTATTCTATTACTGACTTAGGACATAATCTGACATAATTTTGTTTTTTGTTAATTTTTGTAGGCAATTTGTTTTTTTAAGCAAATATGCGTAATAACATACTAGAACTCTAATCACGCTTACAATTTTATAAAATTATATAACCTTCCTTCATCGTCTGTTGCCGTGTATTTTACTTTTTTAGATTAAGGAAGTAATTTGGAACTTTAGCGCAATAATTATTCGTTATCCTATTATTCAGTAGATTGTAAAATTTTGCTGCGTTATAAAGTGAACGATTTTCTTATTTTCGTTTAAAAATTGCAGCGTTTTTTATTGGAAATCTTTCTTTAGCGCCTATAACATTTGAACTATAGCGTCATGCATTCATTTAACGCTAAACTGTGAACACTGTATAAACACTATAAAACACTGTGGATTCAAACACTGTAAACACTGTAGAACACTCAAACACTGTAGAACCCTGTAAAAACACTTAGAACACTGTGGAACACTGTGAAACACTGTGGATACAATATATAAAACACTGTGGAACACTATAAAGTACTATAAAATTATATAGAATTTACTGTGGAACGATGTGAAACACTGTAAAACACTGTGGAACACTGTGAAACATTGTGAACACTGTGAAACACTGTGGAACACTGTGAAACATATGAACATTGTGGACTTAACTGTGAATAAACACTGTGAAACACTGTGCTGAAACAGTGCTGAAACACTGTGGAACACTGTAAACATTGTGGAACACTGTGAAAGCTGTGAAACACTGTGAAACACTGTATATAACTGTAAAACTATATTGAACACTGTGGAACACTGTGGAACACTGTGGAACACTGATATAGAACACTGTGAAATTCAAACACTGTGAAACACTGTGCAACACTGTGGAATTACTGTAAACACTGTGGATTGTGGAACACTATAAACACTCTAAAACACTGTGGAACACTGTGGAGCACTGTGAAACACTGTGGAACACTGTGAAACACTGTGAACACTCTGAAACATACTTGGATACTGAACACTGTAAAACACTGTGGATTTATACTTGCAAACACTGTAGAACATTGTGGAACACTGTGGAACACTGTGGAACACTGTGGAACAAACAGTGTGAAACACTGTGAGAAAACTGTGAACACTGTGGAATATAAACACTGTGTAACATTACTGTGGAACACTGTGAAACACTGTGAAACACTGTGGAACACTGTAGAACACTGTAAAACACTGTAGAACACTGCTAAATTATACCTGGATATAAAACACTATAAAACACTGTGGAATTATTTTAACACTAAAAATTTAAAAACAAGCATAGGTTTTTGACCAGTTCAGTAATAGGTCAAAATCAGCTATTAGTTGGTAATTTTTACCCTGCACTCA
>JASAMX010033607.1:0-13562 GCA_030248175.1 Microlaimidae sp. YZB2_3
AGTCTGTATTATAATCAACAGTTTATTTCCATATATTAGCTAATATTTAAAATTGAAAACGAGTTAAATAAATTTTTATTTTTTTTTCTAAGCTTATAAAAAGTTTTTTAACTTTTCGGTTTGAAATTAGAGAAACAAGAAGTGATAAATTTAGGAAAAATACTGCGGAAATAATATAATTCATTGAATTTCAACAAATAATAAATATAATTATAATAATTGATAAGCCGATTTCGCAAAAATTAAGTCAGTAAAAATGGATAGTATTTTTAATTTAGCATGTTATGTGTTTTGTAATCAACCATAGAATATTTTCAACTGAAAACCACCAATATTCTTATATTAAAACAAATTCAATACCCATTTTTAGTCCTTCAAATTAGAAACGAATTTCAAAAGTCATCCACGCATAGTGAATGGGTGTGTGGAATTTTCGGCTTTTATATTCCGTTTTTTAACATATCAGACAGAAAGCTCGTATTTTAAACATCTCGTCTTGAACACTCGTTTTTTGGGTGCGCTTTTATAAAAACGAGTTTTTTTCCAAACATCAAAATTTTTCTTGATTTTTAGATTTCGCCTGGGCTTAGGAAACAATAAAGTTTTAATGAATAGGACCGTTTTCTAAAAAAAGTTGAAAATATGGATAGTATTTTTAATGTGTGTGGCAGTGTTTTTATAATCAACCATTAAAAACCTTCAACTAAAAACCATCAATGTCTTCATTTGTAAACAAATGCAATAACTATTTTTAGTTCTTCAAATTTTTAAAAAATTTTTAAATTTACTTCACTATTAAAAACAGTACTGCTGGCATTAGTCTTTGTTTATAGTTGCTGGAAATTTACATTTTTAAATAAAGAGTTTTCGATGCCATTTTACTTTTACTATTATACGTTGCTTTGAGTTGCTCCCATGTAAAGCAAAAAATAAATATTTATATATTTTTGGTGATGCTACCGGGTCAAAGATTTAAACAATAAAAGGTACCCGTATTTGATTTGTCTGAAAAAAATTATTGGGACCAATAGTTTTCCTGAAACTTCCAAGGAAATCAATACAGATCAAAAGTCCAAAAATAATTACGAAAATTAATTTTAACACAATGAATGCAATGGTTACAGGATTTTATGAAGTTACTTTTGCAAATTACTAAAAAAAAACTAAATGACGATAAATTACAGGCGAATTTTTATTTGACACTTTGTTTGTTTATTTTTGTTCTTTTAATAAGATTCTTTGTTAAAGACTTTTTTATTTACACTTGATTTCATAACACGTAATTCGCAATAAAAATGACATAAATTATCCAGTTCGTGCGTCGTGACTGTTAGTTTTTTTAGACCTTTTACTTACAGTTTCTGTTAAACATCAAAAGTTTTTTTTTATTAAACTGGATTTCGAACTATTTATTTTAACACATAAATAATTGTTATTTTTTGGTTTAAGTGCCGTTTTTTTTGTTTTCTTATTGGATTTCTTTTAATTATTATTATAATTTCTTTACGTTTTATTATCTTTAAGATTTTTTGCTGTTTTTCAACTAATAATTTAATAATAACAAACATAATAACAGACATTTCAACTAATAATTTAATAATAACATATCGTGAATTTTTAGAAAGTAGCGAGACTTTATCAAACTAATACTCTGTATTAAATTATATATAATTGGCTGATAAAGTGACGTCAAATTCTCGCAATTTGAATGGTTAGTTAATTGGGGCATTTTTTGAATTCAACGAACAACTGTTGCAGCCACGTTGGGTTTACCTTTAGTCATGAAAAGTGAAAAAAGGCCATTTCTTCCCAGGCGTATTTATTGAGAAAAAAAGGATGTGGATTAGTCCAAGGTAGACGTATGCGCACTGTAATATATCAGCATCTATAGCTTTGGCATATATAGTTGCTTACTAAATAAAAATTTAGGTCATATGATAATGATAATTTTTTTATTGGATGAACCAATTACACAATTCTGTAGTTCCTTTATAGTCGGAGAGAAAATATCAATATTGAAAAATCATGCTTACAAAAATTTTTGACAGTTTTAACTTTACGTTTTATAAAACCAATTATAAAATAAATTTGAAAGTGGCAATTTGGAGATTGTCAAAAAATGCTGTGAGCATAATTTTGTAATTCTCATTCCTTCTCCGACTATCAAGACAACTATCTCCGACAACTACATATAGGAAAATAAAATCTAGCTGACATCAATACTTGCAGTATTGAATCGATTATTAGCAACAAAACCATTCAAAATTTTTCACTCAAACGGTTTAAAGATCAAAACATGTATTTTAACAATTATTTTAATTTTGAACCCAAATGCAATTTTTTAAGGGCTAAAGTTGGTTAATTTTTGTATATTTTGTGAAAAGGTAAAATTAAAAGAAATTCTGCATTGTTATTTGTTTTTTTATAAAAAAACGTCATAACCGCACAATTCTAATTGGTCCGCTTATGTTTGCTTTCTAATTTTTGTGGTCAGTCAGATATAATTCAACTATAATTACGTTGAATCGAAGTATGTTAATGTTGGGTTTGGACAGAAGTTACATCGCAAGGTACAGTATTGAGATGAGACTTGTTTTCAGTATTGAATGAAACGTTTATTTTGTGTAATTTACAGCGGTTCGGGCACAAACGAGTCCCGGCACAAAAGAGTCCTGAAAAAAAATCGCAGCTGGCACAAAAGAGTCCTGGCACAAAAGAGTCCTGGAGAAAATGCGTTTATGTACCCAAGCGCTGCGAGCGCTGAGGTCGGCACAAAAGAGTCCTGGCATAAAATCAATTTTTCACACATGACATACAATTGGAACAGTTTATGGCTTTACAACTTCAACAAAATTTTATACAATGTTTACACCTCAGCTGTCTTCCAGTTTTTTATTTGTTTTGTTTTTAATTAGCCTCTTAAATGGTTGTGTAAAAAATTTTGCCGGTAAAAAATTAATGTTTTCAAGTATTTTAATTATTTAGTTATTAAAACGCTTAAAATTGAATGTATGTTAAACAAAATCATGTTTAAATAATGATTTTAGTTGGCATAAGTTTTTTGTTCATAGTTAAAATATTACAATTTTTATCAAACAAGTCTTTTGATCGTAATTGTAAGGACGGCCAGATGTGTCCAAATTTAATTTGGCTTTAAATAAGCTTTAAATCTTAAGGATTTCTAACATAATAACAAATTTGTTTTATAATTCGTTTTATTTTTAAACTTAAAAACAATATGTTATAAACATTTTTAAAAATATTATAAAAGATTACGACAGATTACGACAGAATTTTGAATGATTTAGCATGATTATATTAATAATGGGAGGTGGGATAAAAGTGGATACCAAAAATACCTAAAAAGTAGTTAATGAATAAAAAACACAAAAAAAGTAAATTATAATTAAAAAAAATTGAATGTACCATCACATAAACTAAATAATAATTGATGAATCTATTAATAAAACGTACATAAATATGCAAAAGTCTCTCCGATACATTTGAATTTCCGTCGTAATCTTTTATAGTTTTTTTAAAATTTTTTGTGTAGTTTTTTAAACAATTTTTTTAATTTCAAAGTGGTATACTAGCTTTGAAAAGCGTGCTTAAGATCTAAAGCAGAAAAAATAGGTGATATAAACAAAGGAAAAGTTAACAGAAGTGATTTTTTGTGGGATAATATTTTCGCCCCCATAATAAAATCGCCGGCCGGCGAATTCCTCATAGATGAGGGCCATTATATTTTCGCCCCCCTTTCCCGGCGAATTCCTCATAGACACTAGCCATGATATTTTCGCCCCCATCATTATAGTTTTGCCCCCCTCTAATATTCATAGGGGGCGAATCCCTCATGACTGATGTCTATAAAGAATTCGCCCCCCTTTCCCTATCAAATGCATTGAAGAAAAGAAAAATATTATACTTATAAAACATTTTAGTTTAAGCACATCCGTTATTTATAGCTTGTAATGTGTTTGTCGTCCAACAAGTTTTTATCGGATTTTGAAAGTTTTACAACTGCATTGCAAAATCCTACAAAATACACGAATTATATTTTGCTCTAATTTCAAAGCCATCAAAAACAAAAATAACAAGAAATAAATATGTATATTTTATTAATTTGTCGTAATATATTCTTTTAAATCATGCTCATTAACTTCAACTATTTCTTCTACTTTTTGAAAGACTATCTTAAAATTTATTTAATCTTGAATTATGCTGTAATTAGTTTTGTGACTAATTTCGATAGTTTTTTAATTTTTTTTCTGAAAAAATAGTTTACCAAATTTTTTTTACTATAAAGCATTTCTCTTTCAAAAAATAACACACAAATAAAAGATAGCTTTACGGTTCCTGGGAAATTAATTATCTTCCAACCCTTCAATATCATGCTCTGTAGCTCCGGTCATTTAAACAGGAGGGAGCTCTGGCCGGAGCTCAGCTCCTTAAATAAGTAATTTTAGGCCTATTTAAGCTTGAAAACATTTTAAATAACTTTATATGCAATATTAACTATTTTTAATGTTTTAAATAACTTTTGAAAAAAATTTAGTTAACAAAAATTTTTCACGAAATAATTTATGAATCACTCTTTAATTAATTGACTAAAAATAAAATTAATACAAAAATAGGGCTCCGGAGTCCAGGAGTTGCTTTAGTTGCTTTAAAGCTCGTAAAAGCGGAGTTCTAAGAATTATCACTATTGGTGATGCTCCGGTCCGGAGCCTCAAAAACAGAGGCTTCGCTTTAGCTTAATTAATTTTGAAATATTTGCTCAGTTATTTTATTAGCATTTTTATTTGTATTTTTTATCGTTTTAAAAGCTCCAGAGGTCCGAAAAGCAAGTTCTTGTATGGAGCCCAGAGCTCGAAAGATCATCACTATATAAAGTTGCATATTTGTGGTTTATTTTTATGATATAAAGTTCGGTAAAACTAAAGTAAAGTCAAATTAAAATATGATTACCGATTCAACAGACGTGATTGAGTCGTCCAACAAAGTTTATGACAAAGAACACAATAAAATGTAATAATTCTCAAAAATTAAATCATAACCTTATTCATTCTGTAATATTTTTACGCCTTATAATTAAACTAAAACCATTGCGTTTTTAATGATTTTTATTCAAAAGGATTCTAAAATTGTTTTAAGAAAAAACTTTGTCTTAGATATTGTTTACGAAAAGTAAATTATTTATTACAAAATATATAAACAATACATTTAATGCAAAAAAAGAACTTTGTTACAAAGAATACATCATAAAACTAAGGAAATCTCATTGTTTAAATGAATATTACAGGGGACAAAAATATAATGAGGGTGCGAAAATATCATGGCTCAGACTATGAGGAAATCGCCGGGCGATGAAATATATTGGTTCAAATCTAAGATAGAATCGCCGGGGGGGGGGGGGGGCAAAAATATTGACCAGCCATAAATAGGAGTGCGAATATATCATGCGACACCGGGACTCTTTTTGTGCCAGGACTCTTTTGTGCCAGCTGCGATTTTTTTCAGGACTCTTTTGTGCCGGGACTCTTTTGAAGGTGAGCCATTTACAGCCTAACGTGTTTAGGCTCTTTATTTTTGATCATTAATATATTTGGTACCACAAATGAACAACACTACAACAGTGGATCAGTGTGTAGCTTAGACTTCTGACTGATTTACTAAAATATCAAAAACGCCACAACTTCAGTCGATGCGTGGAAAAGAACTGGTAAAAAAACAATACCTTTTTTTATTAATATTAAATAATGAAATTTATTTGGTACACTGTGTTGTTAAAACAATATTTTATTATTTTTTTGAAAACTTAGGCGATTTTTATTCGCCCAATTTCTAATTGACGTCTTAAATCCGGCCGGTTTGAAAGTTTTTCTAGGTCCAAATAGAGCTTTTATTCGAGTACCAAATTTTATTTTTTAGGGTACATCATAGGGAAGGGGGGTGACCCCAAAATGTTTTAGGGTACAAAAATATTGTTTCTGCAAATAATTTACCAAATATAGCTTTTGATTGGTTGATATAAGTGGCGCTAAATTGGTAGATTTCATTGTTTACTGATTTTATTCCTTATTTTATTCCCTGAAAAATAAACCAGTTGTTTGGTTTTTCTTGACTCTTGAGCCGTCTTTTGATAAATATTCTTTTGAGAAAAAAAACAAAGCGCATTTACAAGTTTATTTTCAAGAAAACCTTCAAAATTCGGTTAAGTTTGGGAGCGTTCTAATCCAAGCCTTCTTAAACCCGGTTCACACTGCTGCGATAGGCGACAGGCGATAGGAGAAAGGCGATAGGTGACAGGCGACAGGCGATAGGCGATAGTGTCGTTCAGTTCACACTAAAAGAAAATTGCGATAGGCGATAGTGTATTGTTTTAATTTTAAACAGTGTTTAAAAGTTGTGTAAGCTTTTAATTCTAAAAAAAATTTCGCATTCAGCCGCAATTTTGGATGATATTACAGGATAAAATTTAGTTATTTTAAGACGACGACAAAAAAAAAAGAAAATCGGCCATAGTGGGTTGTCTTATCAACCAAACAGAGTTCAAAAAGGAGAATATTATTTTTTATCAAGTATTTTAAACAGATTTAAAGCTTCCAAAATGATATCGCTTGTTTAAAGAACGGAACTCCGGTAGCCATTTAGAGCAGAAAAAGCTCCGGAGTTCCGGAGCTTCCTCCGCTCTAAATGACTGAAGCTTCGGAGGATGATATTGGAGGGTAGAAACATCACTAATCTAAGCATATGACCTTTTTGTTTATGTTTCCAATTACCGTATATTTTTCAAGGCCAGGGGCCTATTTCATAAAAATTGCCTGTAATTAATTTAAATCTGTAAATTAATAAACGCATATTTTTCTTTTGTATTTTTAATAAAAAAGTATATTAATAAAATTGTGTTCAGAATCTAAGAAATTACAAATTTATAAATTCCGTAAATTTGAAGGTTTTGCATGTATTTTTTAATTAATATAATGAGAAGAAATTAAATGCGTTTATTAATTTAAAATTACAAAAACCCTTATGAAATAGGCCCCAGGGCACTGTTTTTTTTTAAATTATAAGCATTCGATTATTTTTTGTAAATGTCCATCTTTGTTAAATGTCAATTTTTTCTTTGTAACTTTGAAAATCCAGTGTTATACACAGTACACACATTGGGCTGAATCAAAAAAAAACCGACCGTATTTTTACAAATAAATCAAATATTTGTAAAACATTTATAAAACAGTGCCCAGTGTACAATTTTTATAAAAATTTATATAAACCTTATTTAAAAAAACTGCCGGTTAAACTGATGAAAGTTAAAATTCATTTTGAAGACATAATTTTTAACAAAGATTAAAAACTGTATTTTAATAATTATTTATCAAATTACTCAATCTGGAATCTAAATGCAAATTTTTTTAGAGCTAAACTTGGTTAATTTTTGTATATTTTGTGAAAAGGTGGAATTAAAAAAAAACTGCGTTCTTATTTGTTTTTTTTTAAAAAAAAGTCATTACCGCACAGTTTTAATTGGTCACCTCATGTCTGCATTTTAATTTTCAGCGTCAGCCAGATATAATTCAACCATAGGCTATTTAGATCTCATCAATGTTTATAAAAAAATTTATTCAAATGTTCTTTTTTTAGTTTTATCATAAATTACGGGTTGCTTTTGAACCAAAATTAGCAAATACCCATCGAAATTAATATTTTCACGCAAATTTATCCATATTTAAAAAAACCAACCAAACGCATCAAAAAACAAAAAAATGTTGTGTGTATTTAAGTTCAATTCAAGGAAGCGTTATTTCTTTACATAAATTTGTTAATTTACGAATTTCGCACGTAATATGCTGAAACTGCTTGTGTTTTGGCTGTCGCCTATCGCAAAATTGCGATAAGATTAGAACTTTGATCCAACCACTATCGCCTGTCGCCAGTCGCCTATCGCAAGTTACTATCGCCTATCGCGGCAGTTTGAACTGACAGGAGCCTATCGCCTATCGCCTGTCGCCTGTCGCCTATCGCAGCAGTGTGAACCGGGCTTTATAGTGTAGTGATTGCAGCTAATGTTATATTAAAATAAAAAAAGATTTAAACTTAAATAGCATTGTATGTGTTTGAGTGCGAAAAATTTATTACCAGTATTATATACCAATTATGAATTAGTAATAGTCATAAGTTTTTCTTGTGCGGGAGCGATTATAGTGTTTAACGATGATTATTAAGATTTGTGTACCCCATTTTGTTTTTTTCAACCCAAGGTGTATGTTTAAGCCAATGAGTTTTCATCACCTCTTGTGTATTAATTCTCTTGATTACCTAAACAACATTAGCTAAATTTAGAATATCGTTCTTGTTCAGATATAATTTTTGGTTTTAAATGGTTTAATATCAAATCACCCAATCATACTACTTCTATCGTAATGGGATAGAAGTACATGATATATGGACAAAATAGCTATATTTATCCTGGTGAACCTCTGCAATTATAAAATTTTTTAAAAGTGTATTAAAAATCGACGAAATTCCGCGAATGATTTTTTTTCTGTATGAACTGTTCCTTGCGCTATAAAACCGGTTTTCCTTCGCGCAGCAGTGAGCAGTGAAACCGCGCAGTTTCACAGCTTGCGACAGTTTGTGATAAAATACTAACGTCAAGACACTCACGGAATTTCATCAATTGCGGCTTTTTTGTAGCCTCCGAGATTATTTCTAATTGCAATCACTCTCTTCCCCGTACATATTTTTTAAAGTTTTTTGGGCGTTCTTCTAATATCTATTTTTCGTAGAAATTCAACAGGATGAATGACGAGCTAGCCGACATTTTTTTAGAGCTGAATCGGACCAGCTATGGGGGACTAAACCTGTTTTAACGCCCAATATATACGCTATATATATATCAACACTGAAATCTGTAAGTTCAATTATTATCAGATACTGAATAATAAACTCATAAAACAAAAAAAAAATTATAGTACATCTGGTTCCAACATTTTTCGAATTAGTTTTTGGGCGGAATCACCAACAACCTTGGAGCTCGGGAACTTAACTCTTCTTTGTAGCTTGGTACATGTCGTATATACTGCAGCATAAAAAGAGTCACAATCTCTATATAAAATCACCTGACTCTGACCTTATATTGTTTATAGTATTTTTTTGTTATAAGGATAAAAAAGACCCCAAGGTACGAATATTTTATAAAGATTCTGACTCATTCCGTCGTCGCTATTCACGAATATTTGACAGCTGGAACACGTCAGGATTTTAAGGCCCCTCAAAATGCCATATAAATAGTATTTGTGATCAAGTCATATATGTTTTACTCTGTGGGAATGGTTGTAGAACGAGCTATTTTAGCCAATTAGCGCTTGGGAAAAATTGATCTCCAATGAATAAGAGATCTCCATGTTTTTTCTTAAGCGCTAATTGGCTAAAAATGATTCTACAACGTCACAACTCTGTAAAGATATTTATCGTGACAACCAAAATTTATCGAGTTCCAACTAATAACATATGCTCACGAGCTCCGTCCGTTGAATGAGCCAATTCAAGCTTTTTTTAACTACGGTAGAATGTTTGAAATTATTCTATTCGCATTTTTAGGGTATTTTTTCGTTGTTTTTAATTAGTATTAGAAAAAAATAAGTTCATCGCTCGTTCATGCATCGCTCTTTAATTGTCGAAATTAATGTAAAAATAGGGTGGAGTTTAAGTACTTGCTCCGAAGCTTCAAAAGAGCAATTACGCTCCGGAGCTCCGGATAACATCACTAAAAATAGTGCTTAATTTGCAGCGGCATGGCTGGGTTCTCCTTTTACCCTCGCTACGACTATATTACCCATATTTGTACTCTAAATGTTTAAACTACATTTCTTGTTGGCGTCTACTCACGCCATTTGTTATTTCGGAAACATACGGTTGAAGCTTCAACCGTATGTAAACTGTGAATTTACTTCTAAAGTTTAATTCTATCAGGGTAAAAATAACTAGGTGGTAAAGTAACCACTCGTTTTTCGGTAAAATATCACGTGGAGAAAAACACCTGACGCAACTTAATAATAATTGGTTATATCATCTCTTAAAACTTTTTTTTATTATTTTTATTCTCGCGCGTTTATTCTTTGTTTCTTCCTGACGGCAAGCGGTTACGCCTTAATGTCAACCAGAAGGATTTCAGCTTTAATTTTGAGAGTTCTAATTCATACCCGATTTCATTTCAACTACTTAAATCGGTTATTAATTGCCATATGCACACGTATACACCGCCGATCATGCTTATTAAGCCGAAAGCGATCAAGAAGTAGCTCCAGAGTATTTTGGCGTAAAATAAAAACTTCCACCAGTTGGTACGCCAGTCTTCGTAGAAAGTCAACATTTCCAGAATCGGAGGAAAAACTAAGGCGCACAAGGTGCCGCTGGTGATTCCGACCAGCGTGACGAGAGTGTCCAAGTCGGGGACGAACATGGCCAGCGCATCTGAAAATTTGCATAAGATTGGGGCAAAATTTGCAAGTAAATTGCTTAAACAGGTCAAGAAAATTGACTTTGTACTAAGCAGTTGTTTTAATTATACGTTAAAAATCAAGAGTGTAGATTTTTTTATAAGGTGTAGAAATATTTACTCCGACTTGTGGTATAATCAAGGAAGAGCGCGGAGTGCTCTTTCCCTTATATTAAATGGGTTAAGTCAAGTCACTGCGCGGTTAACCGTTGTTGATGGCGTCATCGAAATCAACAAAACCTTTAATTGTTTTTTAGCCAATTAAAAATCTAAACATTTTACATAACTAAAATATTATCCATATTTTTCTGATATTAAAAACCTAAAAACTTTTGCTAAACATACCTGAATTTTATACTAATAAGCTTAATTTGCTTAACCTTTTTTTGTTTTTTTTTGGGGGGTCCCCCAAAAATTTTTTCCTGTGGTAAATATTTGGAGCTGATTTTTTGCACGTAGATGCTAAATTGCCGCCTCACCTGAATTTTATTTTCGTATATGCTCTATTGCCCGTAGTTAAACCTCTGTTCATGTGAAAAACGACCAGTTTTTTTCTAAGTTACGCATTAGGTACTGGGGTACTTGTGTGACACTTTTTTTCCTTACTGAATTACATATTAAGTAACTTCATTCAATAATACACATTCTCTTGTGGTTATTTTTTTGGTTTAAATTATAATTCCTTACCTTTTTATAAAAATTACTAATTTTCAACGGGAAGAGCGAAAAAATATCCTTACCACTAATTAGCAGCCATATGGCAACAATAAAAATATTTAAAAAAATAAAATGAAATAAATCTTGGGTGACGTGTGAGCGCTGCGGGATACAATGTTTCAATAGACGGAAATTTTTCAAAATCGAAACAGAAAAAAATACTTTTTTATATGGAATACTATGAAGCTACAATCACTCCAAAAATTTAATGCGCGAAAAGACTGGCCTGGGTAACCTCGTAAAATTGTATGGAACCTGGAAAAACCATTTAAAATGGTGTGGTTTTGTTGTTTAAAATAAACGATCAATCCAGAAAAATCAAGCACAAAACAAAAGTCCAAATAAAGCTAATTTCCAAAAAAGTGGTTAAATCAGGGCTCAGTTGCACAAAAAAAACTACCCCATAGATAATCTTAAACTACCCGTAGATCGATCTAACCAAAGTTTGTCTACAGGGGATAGTCAATTGCACAACAAAAACTAAGGGTAGTCTGTTAGAACGATCTTGATCTAAAAGGGTAGATAGGTCAAGAGGTATCTACACCAGATTTTTAAATAAATGAAAACATTTTAAATATCGATAAAAAGTTCTATAAACTATCAATAAATTGATTTTATGACATTTTAAATACAAATAATTTGTTTTTCTCTTAAATATACATATCAAAACCGAAAAAAAAACTATTAAATTGAAACTTTTGCACAAAACCTAAAATATTTTCAATTTTTTAATGCCAAAACTTATTATAATATAGAAATAAACTTATTTTTTTAAGTTATATTATTTTTAATTAAATAACATACATAGTAAGCTTTTTTTAGCCACAAACTGTCTTTATTAAAAAAAAACATGTCCACTGTTTAACAGTTGTTGCAAATATTGTTTGATGTTTTTAAAAAAATCTTCATTATGCCTAAAACCATGCTTGCAGAATAGTAAACACGCACCAAAAAAGTGTGAACCAAATTTCAGCCACTTTATTTCGAATCGATGGGGTTAAAAATATCGATTTTTACAATTATCTAGAGTCCTTTTTTTTCAGTCTTGTCACAATTGGCTCAACTTAACAGTTTATAACCCGCAGTAGCCAGGATTGTACCTAAAGTTTCATTTTTGATGACGGGGGAGGTGTATTTCAGTATTAAAAAATTTGGGGTCTCCCCCAAAAAAAAAATTTTTCACAGGTGGCGCTTTTAAAGGTTAAAAAAAGATAAATGTAAATAAAATGCCCCCCCCCCCCCAAATTTTAAAGATTAAAAAAACAGGATAAATGTAAATAAAGCTGTATAATACACTGTTTTTGGCATAATAACGTTTTATCCAACGTTTTTGAAGTAAAAACTTAAAAAGGGTATACCTATATGGTAAAAAAAATTACAGACGCCGCCGCTACAGGTGGCTAAAAATTTAGGCGAACGGGGCAGGGGCGTACCAAGAAGAGGCGGTTTTTAGCACCAAAAAAATTCGGGGGGTGGAAGTGGGCTCCGGCCCACACTTCCCCCCTCCCCTCCCAAAAATTTTGAAAAAGCAAGGATAAACGTTAATCAACCTGAAAAATAAACTGTTTGTGGCCTAATAATGTATTATCTTATGTTTTTAGCAATAAAAACATGTTTTTAGTTAACAATGACATTAGCAGACATCAGCAGAGCTTGAATTGCACAACAAGGGGACTGAAAGACTTTTCAGACCCCCTGGCTATACCCATGCTGTAAATCAAAGCACAGCAGATACAAAAATTACTAAGGCCATTGCTATAACGGCTGGAAATTTTAGGAGGGGAAAAGCGGGAACCAAAATCCAAAATTAGCCAAATATAATTGTTTTCTTTAGTTATCGTGTAGTACATTTTTGGAGTCAATTTTGGTACTAAAACTATTTTATAGTTTGCACAGAGGGATGATAGAGGCGCAAATTTTTTGCATTTTTAGCCTCTGAAAACGACAAATTTTACCCATCTGTCAAACCATTTTTTGGCGGGAGGAGTGCGGCCGCCATCCCTCATCCTTATTTTTACCTCCGTCCAACCATCTCCGGGGGGGGGGGGGGGCGCGGCCCCTTCTGATTACGTCCCTATTAATATTGCAGCTTGAATTTTAATAAAAAAATTAATCTTGATTTGTGTTAATAAACTATAATAAAACTAAGACGCGTTTATATTTTTTAAACTTTACAGGCGTTTTAGAAAATTCATTACGCATAATATAATGAACCTTGTATGGTCCTACCCTAATTAAGATCATTTAACACCAAATGACGACGATAGATCACCCAAGGGTACTGTATCGCCTTCTCCCTTCCCCAAGACCCCTGGGGGTGCTTACCCCTCCCCTCCAAGACCCA
>JASAMX010033608.1:0-11614 GCA_030248175.1 Microlaimidae sp. YZB2_3
TAGGGTAACTGACTTAATTTCGGCCACCTTTTTTTATTTTTTTGAATAAGTTTTTTCTGGCTTTTTCAATCAAGCCAAAATTTGGCCTAAAAATCAAACAATAGCTATATTTGTTATTCCAGTACAAATATTGAATATTTCTGTTACACTTAAAAATCAGTGAAGGTTTAAACTTTTTTTTAAAGTGGCCGAAATTAAGGCGCGTACCATTTATTTCGGCCACCTACAAAAAACTGGCCATAACTATTGCTTAAACGAACAATAAAAATTTCTAAAGGTTGCAAATTTATCTTTAGGTATTGTTCTTGGTACATATATCTTAATTTTTCCCGTTTGCGAACTTTAATAGTTATTAGCAAGACTTTAAATAATTATGTCAAAACCTTAAAAAAACAAGTTTTAATTACTTGCATTTTTTGCTCAATTTTTATTTTTGGCTTAAAAACGTCAAAACAAAATCAAACGAGCAAAAAAAATCTTTATAAATACGGTAGTACAATGATATTTAAAAACGGCAAAAAACGGCAGGTTTTTTAACCTAAATTTTAAGGTGGCCGAAATTAACGGAATCTTAAAATGCGCAGTTAGTTAAACGCATTGCAAAATAATTTTGAAGAAAATATCAAAACATGAAAATCAACAACTTTGAGCCGTAAATAGAAGATATTTTAAGGGTATATATTGCTTTGTTCTAAATTTGATGCAGTTTAAACACAAAGCAAAAATTAAGAAAATCATAAAAAATTCACTTTTTGTATGAAAATGTTGATAATGCAGAATAACACAAATATAAAATTTGTGCAAAAACACTTTATTCAACATTTATCCAGTTACTTTTGTGCTAGTTCTTTTGTGCCTTAAAAATAAGCTAATTTTCTAACACCCTAAATTGGTGGCCGAAATTAAGGCGTGGCCGAAATTAAGTCAGTTACCCTACTACTGTTACAGTACTTAGTTCTTCATCAGGAAATCGAAAACTGATACACATATTGCACAAGACAAACAAAAAATACAAATACACTAAGTTATTATTCTGTTTTATCTATTTTTATTTTTGTTAAACGGAATAGGTTTCTTTAAGGCTTTATTAGCTTTTATTAAAAACTACACGCTGGTTAAGATGCATTGTTCTGAACAGAATTAATCTGTTAGTAAGAAAAAAACCCGTCAGATACTGTCTAAATATTGCCTTTATATACATCCACGCCACTATTTGTTTGAAAAACGCGCCCACATTGTTTTAATAAGGCACTGGCATTGGTTTAGCCATATTCGCGCCTGCATTTTGAAGTCACGTGTCTTAACCACTGGATTCGCCTCTGACGGCCTTGAGCGCCTCTGCTCCTTCCAGTTTCATTCCGACGGAGCAAAACATATAGTCGCCAATCATGGAATACTACATGACATTTTAAGGGTTCCTAAATTCTAACGTGTATGCATAAAATTTTTAAAATATTGATTTACCTGATTTAAACAAAAAATTATTTGTAGGGTTATTCATTGAGACAGTAAAATTATAAATTTTGACCTCCTACACTGCACTTAGTACACACGCCTTAGTAGACCGGCCTCTGAAGGGCTTTAATAAGTTTGCTACATATGAAACTGCTTTAAAAGGTTTGGAGCGGGAGCATTTAGATTTGACTGATTCAAGACCCTTGTTTTTTTCCAATAACCCTGATAGGGCTGTTTAAGTCACCTATAGTTTAGCCCTATTTCTTGCCCCCTCATTAATCACTGGGTTTACTCTTATTTTAGCAAGGGCTCAAGAAATTTTCCCCTTAAACTTTCTACTTTATTTATCACTTATTTTTTATGTTTTTTTGCTTTCTGAAGTTTTTGGTTCGTTTAATTCTCCATTTTCTGTGTTATTGCTCGCAATAAAATCGCCCAATACAAGCCCTTTTTTTACTTTTCCACACGGTTTTGCAGGTAACAATGTCATTGAAGAACTTCTGCGTCTACAGCCGCATGCATAATTTTTTTAACATATTTTTTTAAAAACAATGTATATTACATTATTTTTATATTTTTTTCAATATATATTCTGACTGCTATTAAAATTACTGTTTCTAATTACCTTATCGTGTGTTAGGTTAAGCGCTAAGTAACTGCAAATCTAGCTCGAAGTTTGCTTGCAATTATTTTCTTAAGAGTGTGGTGGTCCGGTTTTTTTTTGCAATTTCCTCTTGTGGTGAGTCTGGATTTTTTTTACAGATGTAAATAGCATAATTTTAAGAAAACTAACAGAACAAACAGAAATTTTAGGGTGTAATTCCAATCAATTTTTGCGGTTTAGCTATCAGATGTAAATTATTTTTAGAAGGTACATAAAGTGCAGTTAACTATAAACATACATTTAAGTGCAGTTAACCAGCTTATTAAAATAATTTTAGTTATATAGCCAGCCACTGGTTGGTCCTTTTGTCTTTGATAGTAAACTTTCAAGTGTGAACATAAATCGGGAATCATTTTACAGACTTAAATGGCATAAATTTGACATAACTAACAGAGCAAACAAAAATTTTAAGGTGTAATTGCAATTAATTTTCGCGCGGTTAGTTATCAGATGAGTATTCTTTTTAGGAGGTACATAAATATTAAGTGCAATTAATTAGCTTAATAATATAATTTTAGTTATATAGCCACTTGTTATTCCTTTTATCTTTGATAGTAAACTTTAAAAACGGAACATAAAAAGCAAACACTTAATAACATTGTTCTGTCTTTTTATATTCACATCAGCCAGTTGTTTATATCCCACAAAAAGTAATCATCAGAACTTTCACATATGCTTTAAAAAACTACTATAAACCGTGTTATAAAAGCTAATGTAAACAGCCTAAAAGCTAATGTACAAGGTTTAAAGTAATAGTTTTTACTGAAAATAAAAATATTACTAACTTATACATAACCACTATCTCAATTTTATGCAAACAAATGTAAACTGATGCTTTCCAGTGATTTTAAAGCCACACTTAAGCAAACAAAATAGTTCACACTGCTGCACAGTGGAATCCACTGAAAGTCAAGGATGCAAAACGGATTGAAATAAATCAATGTAAAGCTCCTTGACCCCAGAATGTTCTTATTGGCGTTTTGTGCATTAGTCTTAAACGCCCTCGGTATTGCACTGATTAGTATAACCACAGAGACAAATAACATAATATACACATACAATGTTTCAACATTTGGATTACTATTACTATTAACTATCTCTCTTAACAATTTCAACATTTGGAATACTAATTTTCTTTTGATAATCTGAACAATTTTTTTCACAAACTTGCATACTTGCTGTTTTAACTAATTTCTGATTAATTAATTATATAAATAAACTTTAAAAAAGTATATTATTACTGTAGCAGATAAAGCTGCCAACAATTTTATAATTGTTTTATAATTTAAATTTTATAATTTAAATTCTAATTTTTATGATTGTTTCCTTTTTTACAAATATTTCGCACAGTTAAATCATTAATAACATTTAGATTTCCGATGATAATATAGTTAACTGGAGTGAAAAAATATGGTGAACTAATAAATTCACAGTCTAAGTGTAAAATTTAGTGTAACTTTAGTTTTGACAAATGTTTTAGCTCTTTAAAATAATTGCAGTATTTAAGGAAATCCTTTAGTTCATGTTTATAAGTTACAATATTACTTGTCCCAATCTACTGATATTCCTGTTTATAGTATTTATTTGTTTTACTTTTACACAACGTGAGAATTTTAACCTTATCCATACTTTTATCAATTAACGACATCTTTAAATACTTTTTTTCCCATTTAATATCCCTCAAAAATCCCTCAAAACGATCTCAGACGATCCCTAATACCCGGATTTAACCCAACAACCCCCCGCCACTAGACCAACAACCCAACAACCCCAAAGACCGACCAGAAAAAAAACACCAAAACGCACGGCGCCGCCAAAAAAAAACGCAAGCGCGGAGCCCAACCACACACACACCACACAGACACACAAACGCCGAAAACCAAAAAACGAAAAAAAACAAAAGCCAAACAAAAACAAAAACGATACATCAAAGAGCACGAGCGCACAGAAAAAAAAAGAAATAAAACAAAAAAAAAAAAAAAAAAGCAAAGAAAAAAAGCACAAAGCAAAAAAAAGAGAAAAAATATTATAGAACTATAGAAGCAGCGAAAAGAAGAACAAGCACAAGAAATAAAAAAGAAAGAGCAAAATATTATAGATATAAGAGAAAAATATATTAATAGCAAGAAAAAAGATAAAAAAAAATATAGCAAATATCAAAAAAGACATATAAAAGAAAAAAAAAAAGGTTCAGCAACCCAAAAATATATAGATTTATAAATCTAAGAAAAAAAAAAAAGAAATAATAGAAAAACAAAAATATATATAACAGCCAAAAACCTATAATAGAGAAAAAATAAAAAAAAAAAATTATTAAAAATATAAAAAAAAAAAATAAATATATAAATATATATAAAAAGAAAATAGATAATATAGATATACAAAAAAAGAAAAAAATAAAAAAAAAAAAAAAAAAATATAAAAAAAAAAAAAAAATATAAAAGGAGAGCAAAAAAAAAGGAAAAGAAAAAAAAAGAAAAAAAAAAATAAAAAAATTAAAAAAAAAAAAAAAAAAAAAAAAAATATAAAAAAAAAAAACAAAAAAAAAAAAAAAAAAAAAAAAAAAAAAAAAAAAAAAAAAAAAAAAAAAAAAAAAAAAAAAAAAAAAAAAAAAAAAAAAAAAAAAAAAAAAAAAAAAAAAAAAAAAAAAAAAAAAAAAAAAAAAAAAAAAAAAAAAAAAAAAACAAAAAAAAAAAAAAAAAAAAAAAAAAAAAAAAAAAAAAAAAAAAAAAAAAAAAAAAAAAAAAAAAAAAAAAAAAACAAAAAAAAAAAAAAAAAAAAAAAAAAAAAACAAAAACAAAAAAAAAAAAAAAAAAAAAAAACAAAAAAAAAACAAAAACAAAAAAAAACCACTTTTATTGACAAAGTTTTCTGTAATAAATAACTTTTTTTTCTTAGCTGGCACCTTTTTTTGTTAGCGTTGAAGCTATAACTACTTTAATAGAGAGTCTAATGTTTTCAGGAACATCCAATGATTTTATAGTACGGTTTAGTTGATCTAGATATTTTAATCTATAAAGAAATTAAAAAATAAAAATCAGAGACATGAAAAAACCTTAAGCAAACATACAGAAAAACAGCCAACAAGAATACAATAAATTAATAGCTTACTGGCCAACATGAAGTGTTTACACAAACCCAAAAATATAATTTTAATTAAAAAATACGTTTTACTCCTTTAAACCTCTTTGAGAGAATTTTTTGGATTTTTGATTATTCAAATCACTTCTAGTTCCATAAATATTTTTTCCTTAGATTATTTGCTTCATTATTTCTAGGTTTTTCAGGCAGTAAAATAGTAAAATATGGTTGAATCTTATGATTGCATGGGTCTATTTCCTTTAATCTATCCCCGTAACCTTTCACCTTGTTGTTTAATCCTAATGAATAAACTGTGCTGATGGGCAAAATCCAAAAAGCTTCATATCTTCTAGTTTTGTTTGTTTTCCTCATCTTTTTTAAGTTTTTTTTTAAATTTGAATAGAAATATCTTGGTAATTATGATTGATTTTGTGACTTAAAATAATTAACAATATATGAATTTAGATTTCCTTAATTATATTTCTTATATGTTGATTGATTCGATTTCTTAATTATGTTTGTTCCCTGTTTTTAATGTAATAAATAAATCAAACTTTTTAGTGTACTTAAATCTTTTTTTTATCTAAAAATGCATAGTTATCATAGTAACTTTATCCACTCATGCGTTAAAAATGTTTAAAATAAGATGTTAAATTTTTAAATTAATACCAACAGCACAGAAAACCATTTTACTCTATAAATTCAAATTTCTAGCTGCAATAAAATGCAGGTCAAACATCCAGGAATTTAGGTTCTCAAATTTCAGAACATAATGATACCACGTTTAAAAGAATTCCTTGATTTGACTTAATTCCAGTTGACAAAACTTATTAAATTCTGTTTTATGGTAAATGTAGTTAACTTATGAGCCTTGTGTAAAACATTTTTAGTGTAATATACTATGATTTTAACAATTTTTGTTATAAATATAAAAAAATTATGTATGCAAAAATAAAGATTGTCTGAAATAATAATATTCTTAATTTTAGTTTATCGTTTTATTTTGAAAATTTGTTAGGTTATTTCGAAAGTTGTTATATTTTAAATGTAACTTTTTAAACAATTTTCAACTTTTGACCCATAAAACGTTAACAAATACTGTTGATTTGTTGTTTTTAGAGGTATACCGATTAAACTCTTGGCTACTTATTAAGCCAAAAGTTGATGAAAAAGTTAAATTTTTTTAAATTTTTTAAATATACCACTAATACATTTATAATACCACTATATCGTTTTATAGTGATTTTTGAATTTAAAAAAAGTTTTAGAATTTTTGTAAGTTAAAATTTAAAGTACATGTTTGAAAAAAAAGCAAACTAAAGTTAAAAACCTTCAGGCTGAAACTAAGAGCGCAACCGCACACCGTCAGGAAGAATTAAAGAATGAACAAACGAAAATAAAAATAAAAAAAAGTTTTCAGAGATAATGTAACCAATTATTTTTAAGTTGCGTCAGGTGTTTCTCTTCACGTGATATTTTCTCAAAGAACGAGTGGTTACTTTACCACCTATTTCACCCTGATAAAATTCATCTTTAATCTAAAGTCCTGTTGTGTTGTTTTTAAATTTCTGTTTGACTCTTACCAATTTACAAATTTCAGAAATTAATTGTTTCCTAAAAACGAATCCATCCATAAAAATTTTCATTAGGGATACAGAAAGTGTTTCGAGGTACGCTAAATTAGCTTTAAATTCAAGTTATCTCTGTAAATATCAACAAAACTTTCGCAAAAAACCTAAGCTTGCAAAAAGTTAAATTTTATTGAACTTTAATTTTCTTAAAAAATCATATTTGGGTCAACTAACAGAGCTCAACTAAAGATATCAACTAATGGCAAAAACAAAATTGTCTATAGCTACAAACCAATATTATAGCTAGAAAATCATTTTTGCCCAGAAATACGAGGACAAAGAAAACAAATTTTTAGATAGAAAGAACGCGAAACTAATTGCTATTCTTTACTTTTTGATTGAACAATGGGTGATAACGAATCTAAAGTTTATATAATATCTGACTCAGGACCTCACAAACTGACGAGAAAAATAAGCACCATCATCCAGTGATTTATGTTTTAACTCACATTTATTCGGCGTTGTACTTCTGAAACACTAATACTATAATAAATATTATGTTATATATTTTTGACAGGAGTTTTGCCACACATTCTTAATCAGTTTAAATCGTGCAGCCTTTTTTCATTTTGACGACAACTAAGTCAACTATAAGATCCAAGTCACTTGCCCACCACTCGTTTACTTCCTACTCCTAAGAACTAACACTGCCTACAACTTTTTGAGCAAAGCACGGCAAGACTGGCAAAAAAAACATTAATTGCTGTGCTAAGAAATGTGTATCGCCAACCAAATGGGACGTCCAAGGCAAAATAAAGCTTGTTTTTGAGAAAAAAATGCAAAAACGAGCTATTTTTAGTTTTTAACCGAAAAAAATACGGCCGATACGGACTTGATCATGTAATGTCCACTGTCCAGCCTTAGTCCCTGGCCGATTAACGCGCATAGACTCCTATCACCGGTGACTTTACATTACAATGAAAAATAGCCGAAATAAATAATTTTTAGCTTTAAAATATTTTTTCTGTTGAAATTATTTTTTATTATCACTGGGAAATTTACTGTTTTAATGATGATTTAAAAATACAAAAAATGAATAGACTTAAAAAATTATAATAATTGATTATTTCTGGATTATATTCAGAATTATATTACTCTCAAAAAAATGTTTTTGTAAAACTTAAAATGATGTTATTAAAAAACTAGTGTTAATCGATTATGCATTATTAGTTATATTTACTGCTGAAACTTCAGGTAAGCCCGATGAGTTATTGCAATTAAACATATATATTCTCCATAAGGAACTAAACTATAATATTTTGCTAAAAACTCATCTCCAATTAATTAAGCATTATCATTTTCTATTCTTCAAGTTTTAATAAATTTGTATTAAATTCAACCAGATTTTGTAAATTTAAAAATGTTAATTTATTTTATGGGTGGAACCAAATATGACGTCATTTTAAAAGATTATTTAGTCGGATGAACATTACTATTTATATGTAATTTCCAATTTTCAGATAGTTTTATAATATTTGGTTGAGTATATTGTAGAAAAAATCTTCTGATTTCACTGTAGAATCTCTAAACACGTTCAAATTTTAAGGAAACTCAAATGACGGGGTACTATTCTTCATTTGTAGCTTTTTTTTTACCGCGTGGGAATTAAAGTCAGAAGAGCTAAAAGGGTTTTGTCATTAGAGATCTTTTTCCACAGCGCTTATTGACTGAAAGTGATTTTATAGCTTTATAATTCTGTGAAGATCTTTAAGAATGGAAGATTTTTGACCATTATGAAATAATATGAATATAAGAAGTTTACAATAGTACTGGGTATGTACTAACCATAAATCATACCACATCGCCCATACAGATAAACAATCGCAACCAATGCAGATGTTTTTAATATTATATAAATCATATAGTTAATTAATTAAAACAAATCGACCAGACACTTTATTATTAAAAATGATTACTATAGTACCAGGCAGTACTATAGTATCACAAATATATAATAAAAAGAAAATGAGACGCTTAGAACCAACCGCTTTTGCGAGATTAGATACTATTTAAATGCTTCTTTTCGAATTTTGGTAGCTATTTTATTTTTCTCATTGAAATAGTATTATTTCAATGAGAAGAAATAAAATAGCTACCATTTTAATGAAATGCCATTTAAATTACTACGATTATAATGATATATCATTTAAATGGGATACCTTTAAATAAGTAAAATTAGAATGATATTTATTTAGATGGGATCTTATTAAAATGGTATCAAAAGTCGAAGAATACCATTTAAATGATGTTTCTTTACCAAGGTTCCATACAAAAAAAGATATTTTTTCAAGCTTTTTGTTCCTAACATTACATTAAACATTAACTATAAACATTACATTAAAAAATGGATTAAATATTATAAAAGCCAGATAGGCTTGAATAAAAAAGAGTAACTATTTTTTCAGGTTTCGATTATTTTTCATATGTTAAAAAATCATTTTTGCTTCAATTAATAATATAATGTGATAAACATTTCCAATTCTAAGTGCAGCATAAAGGCTGGTTAATACTTTATCCAAAAGACAAATCCAAAGGACTGTTAGAAAAGGCAAAGTTGTCCTTTTGACAATCCAAAGATGTCGTTTGGACGATTTTAGAAACTTGTCCTTTGGACGAAGTATGAACACTTTGCAAAATAGTGTCCAAGGACAGTGCAAGATGACCAAAGGACACTCCAAAGTGTTTAAAACGCAAGTTAAAAATATTTAAACTTTGTTTTGGCTGTCCAAAGGACACTTTTGTCCACACTTTTTGTCCCCAGTACGCATGATTTTTGTAAAGATTATAGAATTTTATAAAAAAACGTTGTTGGATCTTTTTCAATAATATAAAAAACTAAAGTTGAAATTTTTTAAGTTGAAATTAAAAGCGTACCGCTCTCCGTCAAGAAAAAAATCAGGAATACACGCGCGAAAGCCAAGAAAAATAAACAAATAAGTTTCAGTGGTAATGTAACCAATAATTATTCAGTTGCGTCAGGTCTCAGGTGTTCCCTATTGTATGTAATATTTGAACGAGTAGTTAGTTAACCGTCGCCACAATTTTAACCTGATTGGTTGTATCTTTAAATGAATTTATGCTAAATAACTTTTTATATGAAATTTAATGAAAATTCTTGTAACCACACTGACATTGAACGTTCCTTTCTAAAGTGAATTTAAAAAGACCGAGAACAGGCCTGAGGCCTATTTCATAAAGACTTTTGTAAATTTTCATTTTACAAAACTCCGCCTACTTTTTGTAAATTACATGATAGAGGATATACGATACGGGAATATTGATCAGTCAGCGGAAAGGAGATAACGTGACTGCGACTAATCAGCGCCGAGTACTGTGCAAAAATAACCCCCTGAATTACAAGTCGAAAAACCTTTATCGTGTATTTTACAAGAAATAGGCAGAGATTTGTAAAATGAGAATTTACAAATCTTTTTATGAAATAGACCCCTGGAGTTTAAAAAAAAGAAAACGCTAGTTAAAATCCTGGTACGGGTACTTTTCGCCTCCAAGAATTGTCTGTTTTACCTTGTATCCAGTTATGAGTCTTCATAAGTGGATTGGCATTGTTTAAGGCGCTAAAAAATCACACAAGGACGAGAAAAAAAACGGGGAGGAAAAGAAAACAAAAGAAGAAAAGAAAATACCAAAAAAAGGAAAAAAAAAAGAAAAATGAAAAAAAAAGAGAAAAAAGAGACGAGCAGAAAGGACAAACAGAACACGAGAGAGAGACAAAGCACAAAAAGAAAAGAACAAAAAAAAACAAAAAAACAAAACAGAAAAACACCAACAAACAAACAAAAAAAAACAAAAAAAAAAACCAAACACAAAAAAAAAAAAAAAAAAAAAAAAAAAAAAAAAAAACCCCCCAACCCCTAAATCGCAAAAGCGGTTGGCGTCTCATTTTTTCTTTTTATTATATATATTTGTGGTATTATAGTAATACTGCCTGCTATATAGTAATCATTTTTAATAATAAAGTGTCTCGTCGATTCCTTTAATTAATTAATGATTTATATAATCTAAAAAACATCTCGTCATTGCGATTGTTTATATATTTTTTTTTTTGTAGTTTTATGGTTAGTACATACCCATGTTACTGTAAACTTCTTATTGTCATAATGGTAGAAAATCTTCCATTCTTAAAAGATCTTGGCGGGATTAATTAAGCTATAAAATCACTTTCAGGCTGAAGCGCTGTGGAAAAAGGGTCTCCCTTTTTGGCTCTTCTGATTTTAGGTACCACGCATTAAAAAAAAAATGAAGAATAGTACATAAGTTTACTTAAAATTTGAACGTATTTTTTGAGGGTCTACAGTGAAATCGGGAAGATTTTTTGTACGATATACTCAAAAACCAAATATTATAAAAAATTATACCTGGAAATGGAAATTACATATAAAAATAAATAATGCTTAAAAAGTGTAACATTAAGGTCCCACCCATAAAAACAGTTTTTTAAATTTACAAAATCTGGTTGGAATTTAATACAAATTTATTAAAACTAAAGAATAAAAAAATGATAATGCTTAATTAATTGGAGATAATTTTTTAGCAAAATATATAGTTTAGTTCCCTATAGTATATGTTTAATTGCAATAAGCTCTCAGCGGAATAAGTCAGGCTTACCTGAAGTTTTTCAAAGACAGTAAATATAACTAATAATGCATAATTGATTAACACTTAACTTTTTTGATAACATCATTTATTAAGTTTTACGAACGTTTTTTGAGATTAATATGTAATTTTGATAATTGCAGGAAATAATGGATTGTATAGTTTTAGT
>JASAMX010033609.1:0-14398 GCA_030248175.1 Microlaimidae sp. YZB2_3
ATAATAAACACAAACACAATACCGCACAGTTGGAAACTTTCCAACTACATCCCAATTCCAAAACCAAACAAAAACATCAACAACAGCCAATCATTCAGGCCCATCTCACTCATATCCGCACTCGCAAAAACTTGCGAAAAAATCATACTTCCATACATCACAAGCAACATACCAAACACAACACACCAACACGGCTTCAAAAAACAACACTCCACATACACAGCTCTACAAACACTTTACACCCACATAGCAGCAGGTTTTAACAAACCAAAACCACCACACCGCACAGTCGTTGTAGCTCTGGACATGTCCAAAGCTTTTGACACTGTCAATCACCACAAACTCATACACAAACTTGCACAAACACAAGTACCAACAACAATTACAAAATTCATAAACAACTACATCAAAGGCCGCAAAGCATACACCACATACAACAATCACAAATCAAAACAAAAACTCATAAAAACAGGAGTCCCACAAGGATCCTGTCTATCACCCACATTATTTAACATCTACACTGCAGACATTCCAACACCACCACCAAACGTACACATCATAACATATGCAGACAACATCACAATATATGCATCACACCCAAACCACAACATAGCACAACAACAAATACAACCATACTTACACGCAATACAAACATGGACAGACAACAACCAACTCACATTAAATGCAAGCAAAACAACATCCACACTATTCACACCAGACCCTGCAGAGTACAACACACAATTATCACTACAAATAAACAACACAACACTCATTACAACCAAAAACCCAAAAATCTTGGGGCTCACGTTCGACCCCAAGCTGGTACATTCAACACACACATCGCAAAACACACACAACAAAGCACGCAAAACACTCAAAATCATAAATGCACTTACAGCAACATCATGGGGCAAACCAAAGAAACACTCACACACACATACAAGGCCATCACTCGACCAATAATCGAGAATGCTAGCACAATTCTGCAGCCCCACAACATCACACACACAAATAACAAATCCAACAACACGCTCAGCCAAGCCTCAGCACGCACACCCCCATAAGAGCATCAGACAAACATCACTTCACTCAGACGAGCTACAATCCTCCACAATACATACACACAACAACACTGTTTTCTCCCAACAAAACAACTCAAACTCTACAACAAACATCACAACACCCAAACCACAAAACAACAAACAAACACCAAAACACAACAACACAACACAAACAACAACCAACAAACACACACAAACAACACCACAGCACAACAAACACAAAACAATACTAACATGCAACACTCTAAATCAAAACTAAAAATACTACAAATAAACATCAATGGCATTAACACAAGCATCACAGATCTACAAATGCTCGCCAACAAAACTCAAGCAGACAGTGCAAGAAACAAAACTCAAAGCATCACAAACAAATACACCAAAACTACAAGACTACACCGCATGCAGACAAGACAGACAAGGCAAAACTGGGGGAGGACTACTCACATACATACACAAAGACACTGTTTTCTCCCAACTCAATCCTACTCAAACTCTACAACAAACACACAACACCGCAGAGCTACTCATAACACGCATACACAAAACACAAAAACAACACATAGACATCGCAAACATCTACATCCCTCCAAGGGACACTCAATCAGCAACAACAGAACACAACCAAATAGCAGACACAACGCACATCATTCACCAACTCACCCAACAAAACAACACAATCATCACAGGCGACATAAACGCTCACTCCCCTCTATGGTTTTCTCCCATAGAAGACCGTAGAGGGGAAGCAGTAGCGGACATCATCATAAACTCAAAACACACAATACTCAACACAAACACACCAATAGATTTACAATCATTTTAGCAATGACACCACATAAAAAATTACTGTTATTATGAAATATATATATATATATTTTTTTTTTTTTATTTTTTTTATATATATATATATATATATATATATATATATATATAAATATATTTATATATAGATATATATATATATATATATATAAATGAAACGAAAAAAAGTACTACTCTTCTATGAAAAGTGGCACCGGCGTATTTTATTATAATGGTTTTTTTTTATAACTCCCGTTTTAATTCCCGAAAATTTTTGTGAAGAGTATGCTATCATAATGGCATAACTTAATTTTATCGCGAATTCAAATGGTTTTATTTATTCGAGCGAATGAATCAAACCATTTCAATCTAGTTAGACGAATTGATTAAATAAAATCAAAGAGTTTATTTTTGAAAACATTTAATATAAAAATACAACACGAATGACAAATTAGGCGAACAAAGATGACAAAAAGCGCTCTCTTAGTTTTTCACTACGTAATATAAAAGTTTTAGTACTTGGTTAACACAAATAATAAAAAGTATAACATTATAATGATAAAATTTAATAAGTTGTGCGATCATAATAACCTTTTCTGAAAGTGTTCCATTATAATCGCATACCCCGACAACATTTTTTTATACAGGAATTGCACGTTTTTTTTGTATATTATATATTTTTGTAAACATTATTGTGTTTAATAATCATGGGAATTTTCACAGCTTTTACGTCACATATAAAAATAATGTGCGCCTTTTGTCATGACAAGTTTTCTTTTTACTGAGAAAGCAATGGTAATGGAACAGTCATTATATCACGTGATATTCAATCTTAGAAGCATTTCAACGTTTTTGCTTTTAGAATGCACGTTTGTTTAAAAATAGTAATTTTTCCTGGAGTTTAAATTTATACAAAACGGGTTAATATAGTGAATACTTTTATTCAGGGTTTGATAGTGATTTATATGCCTAATGTGAATGTTATCATAATAAATAAGCTTAGGATATATAAATGTACAATTTCTTTATTTTACATAATTGTTTTTACAAATGGGTAACGAATATACCATTTTTGTCCTATTTTTGGGAGGAATCGCAATCTTCTTCCGTCAACTCTAAACATTCATTTTCACTTTGTCGTACCCAGACGGTGCTCGCATAGCTTATCAACGAGTCCAGGTTTTCTTCTTTTGCTTTGGTGTCCGGAAATTTGAACCCCAGCACTTAAACGCCGAGCATTTGACCGCCAGAATTAGAACGCCAACACTTGAACGCAGAGCATTAGACCGCCGAGCATTTGACCGCCGCAGGATTGCGTATAAAATTTATGCAAATTTCTGTTTTCCACCACCTTTAGAGAGTTATATCAACACAGCACTACCACATTGGGTCCGCTTCGTTTTAGTCCCGCTTCATTTTAGTCCCGGAAAAAAAATCACTGCGAGCTTCGTTTCAGTCCCGCTTCGTTTTAGTCCCGCTTCATTTTAGTCCCGCTTCCTTTTAGTCCCGCTTCGTTTTAGTCCCGCTTCGTTTTAGTACTGGCGGAAAATGCGTTCATAAACTAGTTCCTGCTACGTTGCTTCGTTTCAGTCCCGGAAAAAACGCTGCAAGCTTCATTTCAGTATTGGCGAAAAATCCGCGGCAAAAAATCCGCGCAAGTCATTTTGCCGCAATATTTGGTTTTATACAAAGACCTTTGTACTAAGATTTTCTAAGCTTATTTGATTCATTTTCCATTGATTTAAGAATTTTAGGATTTTTTCATTTATTTAAACTATTTTTAGTTTTTTAACCCGTTTAGTTTACTGTAATTAAAGGAACACTGTCACAAATCAAATTTCTATAAAGCCCTAAATGGACTACTATAAATAAAACTATATAAATGGAATATAAATGGACTATATAAATGGACTACTATAACGCCTAAAGTTCTATGAACAAATAAAAACAGGAAGCTTTTTAAAATTTTTTTTTGGGCACATTAACTAAATTTAATTCAAAAGCCTTCTTTTTGAACATACGCTAATTATTTATTACACGCGTGTTACGTAATAAATAACATCCGGGGATTAAGAAAACAAAAACAACAGCTGACTGCCTACTGAACTTTAGGCGAGTAAATCGATTTTTTTTACTTATGCAAATTTTTTGCACAAAAAGACTGCAGGCAGGAAAATGATACAAGTTGATGAATGTATTTTCCGCTAGGACTAAAACGAAGCGGGACTCAAACGAAGCGGGACTAAAACGAGGCGGGACTAAAACGAAGCGGGACTAAAACAAAGCGGGACTAAAACGAAGTGGGACTAAAACGAAGCTCGCAGTGATTTTTTTCCGGGACTCAAACGAAGCGGGACTAAAAAGTAGCAGATTCTACAACATTATAAACTTCCGAAAACTATTGTAAATTCCCTCCCTTTAATAACGTCAAGGCGTCTGCATGATCCTAGTCGAAAAATGTTGCTCATGACAAAGAAGAAGCATTAAGTTTTTCATTTATTTTTTAGACTTTGCTTAGGCTTGATAAAAAAAGTTTATTTAAGAAAAACAAAGCGTAAAATATAAATTTATCATGAAAATTTAGTTTAATTTTTAGGTTTCGCTTAGGTTCAAGAACATCAGGTTTAAATCAATAAAGTAAAGAACCAACCATTCACTAGATTTTTTTTTTGGTTTTAGGTTTTGCTTAGGCTTAGGAAAAATTTAGATTTTTGACTCATCGTTTATTCCTAAAACAACATTGCTTTGTTTAAATATTTTATTGAAAACATTTTTTTTGTATTCTGTTGAGTTTTTTTTTTATTCTTGGGGGGAGTTTATACTACATTGGTGGGCAGTTTTAACGTTTTTTTTAAAGCAACGCAACGTTGTAGCTGCAGCTATCCAAAGCGAGAAGTGTACATAGTTTTGTTTTATAAAATTTTTTTACAAATGGGTAACAAATATAGCATTTTTGTCCTTTATTTGTGTAACGTCCAGAAATATGAGGCCGGAAATCGAGTTTTCGAAAGAAAGATTGCGAAACAATTTGCTGTTTTTAGCTTTTTTGGCTAAAAAATGAGCGATACAGGACTTGAACCTGTAATCTCCAGCCTCAGTACCTCATTGACTGACGTGCTGCGTTACAACATCGCTCGACAGTGTTACATTACAACTCGATTTATAAAGCTACATATTTCTGAAAACATTAACAAAACGGGAGTTGTGACACCTCCCCACCAAGATTGAAGCGCCCAGCCTTCCAATCTGACAACCATATAAGGTCTGAGCCACGCGTCCACCACTAGTCCACGCCCTGCTCCTTAGAGCTAACCCTAGTTACTACCTGCCGATCACGGCAAGGCGGGAAAGGGCACATATGTGGTGTACCAATGGATGTGTATCGCTCACCAAATGTAACGTCCAAAAATATGAGGCCAAATAAATCGAGTTTTTGAAAGAAAGATAGCGAAACAATTTGCTGTTTTTAGCTTTTTTGGCTGAAAAATGAGCGATACAGGACTTAAACCTGTAATCTTCAGCCTCAGTACCTCATTGACTGATGTGCTGCGTTACACCATCGCTCGACAGTGTTACATTACAACTCGTATTTATAAGGCGTCATATTTCTGAAACATTAACACAACGGGAGTTGTGACATTTGCGAGGAATCGCAATCTTTTTCGTTCAATTCCAAAGATTCATTTTTACTTTGCCGCATCAAGACTCTTCTCACATTGCTTATCAACGAGTCCAGGTTTTCTTCTTTGGCATGAAAGATCACTCCAGGTGCTCCTATTGGTCTCCGTCATCTTTCCACTGTCAACAGCTTCACTTTAAACGCTGTGTCTAGTCAAAGTCCTCTGCAAAATTCATGTTTCTCTGTACCTGAATGCTTAGATCATTGTATTTGTTGTGGTCGATGCAGCTGTCCAAAAAGAGAAATGTACATAATTTTGTGGTATATAGTTTTTACAAATTAACGAATATTATCATTTTTGTCCTTCCTTTGCAAGGAATCGCAATCTTTTTTGAACAATTTCAAAGATTTATTTTTACTTTGTTGCACCCAGATGGTGCTTAAGTTGCTTATCAACAAGTCAAGGCTTTTCCTTTCGCAATAGGGATCAGGTAATCCATTTGCTCTCTTTTTCAGCAATACGTAACTGAACGAAGTACAGGACATAGAACTACGTATTGCTTATCCAGAGATATCGGGGAGCAGCTGGGAGTGGAGCCAGAAACCTTGCTGTTGGTTTGGGACGGGAAAGTGGTGGAGGACACGCGAAAATTAAACGTCCTTAAATCCCTGGTCACCAAGCGGCGTCCCATAGTTGTGCTGGGACGCCAACACCCCGCCGAACAAACCGAGGATGTAATTCGTGTAGTTCCTTTGCGTAAGTTCCTTTTTCCAGAATTAGATTTTGGAGATCTAAAAAACTAAATTTCGTCCTCACTACAGCAAATTAAGTCACTATGTTTAAAAAATATACGTGACTTCATACATGGGCAAGTTGGTCCTGAGTGGGGGGTTAAACCCCAAAATAGGGGGGTTAAAATCTGAGAAACGCAAAATACCCATGATATCGTTTTTTTTTCTGGAGTGCATTTTACCCATATCGTTTTTCGATTTTGAAGAAAAAATAGGTAAAAAACACTAATTTAAAGTCAAAAAGCCCTTTTTATTGCATTTTTGAGCTTTTTATTGCTTGAAACATTTATTTTGACCTCAAAACTTAAGTTTGGAGGCAGTTAAAAGTCATTTTAAACACATTTTTTTCTTCATTTTTCCAAAATTGGGGGAGGGTTAACTTTTTCTGCCCTCCCCCACATCTGAGAGTGGGGGGGGGTTAAACCCCCCTTCTCAGAATTTGGGGGTTAACCCCACCCCACCCCCGCCCTTCCCCGTGTCCATATATGCGTGACTTGACTGTGACTTATTCTACAATTTATACAGTGCTCTTCAAAAACCAATGTGAGTCACAACAGTTTATTTTATGCGAATTGTGGCTTATTCTGCCGTAATAATGACGGTTTTTTTACGGTGGACTTCGGTATTCTGGAGGTGACCCAACTTACGCACCGCAAATTAAATCAAAGTTCCTTTAGAAGTAAAGAGCTCCGATCCATACATGGGCAAGTTGGTCCGGAGTGCGGCGGTTAAACCCCGAATTAGGGGGGGGGTTAAAATTCAGAAACGCGTTTTACCCATAATAGTTTTTCGATTTTGAAGGAAAATTAGGTAAAAAAAAGCTAATTTTAGGTCAAAAACTACTTTTTATTCCATTTTTGAGCTTTTATTGCTTAAGGTAGAACGATAAAGTTAGGATACCCTGTCGGTTTTTGTGTATAACTCGTGCCGTACTTGACGGACAGAAGCAAACTATATGCTGGGAGAAAGGGTATTTTTTTCTGGTCAGTTCGTTATCCTTAACATTTTTGGTGGACTATTCCACCCCGAGATATGCTTCGTTGAAAAAAGGCATTTTAAAACAGTTTTTCCCAATTTAACGGAACCAGAGTTAATATTACCAAGAATATATAACACAAGAGAATGTCCGACTATACACTAAATTTTTGACCAAAAATTTGCGAGAAAAGTTGCACTTTTGAATTTGTGTGCGACTTTTCTCGCAAAAATCCGCCATTTTCTCAAACTTTTCCCGCGCTGCGATTTTTTACACAGTGTTAGTTTTCCGCAGTGGGGACTGCGACTTCTTTTGCACTCTATGCTGCTTTATTCGCACTGCGAGTGTGGCTGCGCAACAAAAAAATACAGACGCTGGTAGTCATTTTCAATGGAGTAAAACACTTTGAAACTTGTTTTATTTAATTTTAAAACGTTTAAAATTTACTTTATTTTATTAAAACTAAAAAGTTTTAACATCATAAGGTAAAAAAAAACCAACTTTTATTCATTTAAACACAAAATTTTCGCTCCACTTTGTTTTTTTTTTTTGTTGTGCAGCCCGACTCCCAGTGCGAAAATAATCGCAGTGCGAATAAAGTTTGGAGGCAGTTAGAAGTCATTTTAAAGACATTTTTTCTTCATTTTTCCAAAATTGGGGGATTAATCTTTTCTCCCCCACTTTAAAGCGGGGGGATTAAACCCCCATCTCAGAATTTTCAGGATTAACCCCCCCCCCCCCCCAACCCGCCATGTATGCTCAATGTATCAATTTTTTTCCGGATGGCATTTTGTCCTAACTTTTTTTATTTTAAGAAAAAAAATGAATTAAAACAAACTCTAAATTAGGGTCAAATAGAAGTCACTTAAAGGGCTTTTTTCTTGAATTTTTTAAAATATAGGATAGAGATTAATTCTGCGAACCCCCCTCCTGCCTTTTTATTCTGGACTGGAGCGGGGGAATTAAAAATTTACTCCTCCCCCCCTTATTTTTTTCCTGAGTTTGAGAAGTGGAGTAACCCTCCCCTCACCTCACGTTCTTAATATAATGAACTTTACCACCGTGTTTTTCTCAACACATTCGCTTTTGTCGGTTTTATCTACTGCTAATTTTGTAATTCCAGTTTTTTTTTACTTTTAAATTAACTTAAATGACAATAATTTAATATTGTGATTTTTAATTACTAAAATTATAGCAATAATTTACATAGAATTTTTCAGCCGAAAGCCCAGTTTTTGATGGCCCTGACAACGAAGAATTGAGCAGAGCGGTTGTGGCCACAAAAAAGTGCTGCACTTTGGCCTATTTTATACTTAGAGAAGTGGAGGAATACAATGAAAAGCGAAAAGTATTGTGGAATGCCGTGCATTCAAACAGGTTAGCCAGACACTCTTTTACCCACTGTTGTAGCGTGCGCGTGTCGCATTTATAAGAAGATTTATTAAAACACCGAGTTGCAATTAGTGTTGTTACTTTGAGCTTTCTGAAGTAGGGTTCCGCTTTATTGCGTGCTAATTTTTGATTAATAAAATATTAATAATTCTTAATTAATAAAAATTAATATTTTTTAAATGTTTGTGATAAACTAATTTTTTTCAACACTTTTTAAAAACGTTTAAAAACGTTTTAAAAAGTGTAGTGCATTTAATTTCGGCACTTTTTCGTTTTTCCAATGTAACTTTTCACTGTATGGCCCGATTTTCATGTTTGATAGCTCATTTAAAAGCTTTCACGAAACTGCGTTGCGTCATAAAAGTTCCACTTTACGAAAGTTGTTTTTTACTTAATTAACTCAGTTTTTTTAAAAAATGGAAAATTGCCGAAATTAAATGTATGCATAACTTCAATGAAAAAATAAGACGCCTAAAACCAATTGTAGTTTGTGTTATGCACTTTAATATTTGTTTAAAACGCTTTAGCAGCATCCTAGTGTTTAAGGGTATACATAATTTCAGAATTGGGAACAAATAAATTGGATAGAAATTCTCAGAATTTGAAATATTTTTTATTGTTATGGAAAAAGGTGCATTTAATTTCGGTACTTTTTAAAAAGTTACTAAATTGAGTTTAAGTGCCACTTAATTCAACCCGTTTTTACCTAAACTATTGCTCGAAACGACTGAAAACAAATTGCTATTTTTTGTAATTTGGGAAAAAAGTGCATTTAATTTCGGCACTTTTTAAAATGACCCACTTTATCGAGTTTAAGTGCAGTGCTATTATGACCCCTACACATTTCAACGTTGTCTTTTAACTATTTACAACTACAATTTAACACCCGACCACTTAATTCAACCCGTTTTTACTTAAACTATCGATCGAAACGACCAAAAACAAATTGTTATTTTTTGTAATTTGGGAAAAAAGTGTATTTAATTTCGGCATTTTTAAAAATTTAAAAATAACAAAAGAACAAAATTTCCAACGAAACTCAGGTAAAATTAGAACCTAAATACTATTTTTTAACGGTTGGTTATAGATGCTCTGGTTTTAGCAGCAGACAGCAATATGTGTGCCGAAATTACACGATTTTATTTTATAACGATTGCTCACCACAGACGCAACGTAGAACCACGGGGATCAAAAATTCTGAAAATAGACTAAATCTACCTTATAATTGCGCAATGCGTTTTTAAGTTGGGAGGCGTCGGTGGGTGGGTCCTGTTGTCCGTCCTCTACTGACATTTTTAATTTTTTTCCTTCAGAAGGATTTTTTATAACTTTTCGCTCATAATTCTTCTTCACGTTAAAACTTTTCGCACTCCTCCTATCCCTGCGAAAAATTTGAGCGAAATTTCCACCCTCGAAATTCATTATAAAAAATGGGTTATTTACGTTAAAAAAACGGGACGTCGCGGAGGGCGATTTCCGACCAGGGGCGATTGAATTAAAACTTCCTGTATAAGCGGCCTCACTCCGCGTTTCCTTTATACCCCAATCGCGCACGCGGAAGCTTAATTAGCCAGCGAGATTGCGGAAACAAGCCAGCGAAAGTATGCGCGAGCCAGTTGGCTTATTTGAGTGACCTTAGTCCGCGCGCATGCGCGCATATATATTGGGAAACTAGCCAGCCAAGGAATGCTGGAGCCCGTTGGCTTATTTGAGTGACCTTAGCCCACTGGGGTTTCTATAAAGCAGGGGAGAGTGCGCAAAGTAACAAACAGGTTCTAGCAGAAACAGCGTAGGTCCGGTATTTTTTTTGTATTTTTCGCTTTATTTACCACAGCGCCGGTGGCGTCGCGTATTTTATTTTATCCTATTTTATTTATTTTAGCTGTGACCGTTTTTGTTTTTTGTTTGTAATACTAAGCGTGCTTATTATTTGTTATTTGTAATACTAAGCGTGTTTATTTATAAAGAAATTTTAAAAATATGTTTTTATATTTTTAAAATTCCTTTAACATTTTGACAATATTTTTTTTTAATATTTTTGTATTCCTATGTATCTTATTTTTAAAATTCTTTTCAAGATTTTTTTTCTTAAGATTCTTTTTAAGAATTCTTCTTTTTTTTCTTAAGATTCTTAATTCTTTTTAAGGTAGAACGATCCAGTTGCAAAATTTTCGCCGAGTTTCCCCAAAACACGTTTTCGGGGGGTCCTGATTACGAATCCGACCTCCGTTTTTCGATTCAACCACCCGGGGGGGCCCTAGGGGGGGTGAAACCTCCCCCTTGGGGGGCATTCTGACTATATACCAGTTTTACCTCAAAACCACCTCAAAACACATACTCAGGGGTTTTCGTAGGTCCTAATTACGAATCCGACCTCCGTTTTTCGATTTGACCCCCGGGGGGGCGCTAGGGGGTGCAACCCCCCCCCCCAATTGGGGGGCATTCTGACTATTTACCAGTTTTACCTCAAAACCAGTTCAAAACGTACTCGGGGGTTTTCGTAGGTCCTGATTACGAATCCGACCTCCGTTTTTCGATTTGACCCCGGGGGGGGGGGGCGCTAGGGGGGTGCAACCCCCAACCTTGGGGGGCATTCTGACTATATACCGGTTTTACCTCAAAACCACCTCAAAACACATACTCGGGGGTTTTCGTAGGTCCTGATTACGAATCCGACCTCCGTTTTTCGATTTGACCCCGGGGGGGCGCTGGGGGGGGTGCAACCCCTTCTTGGGGGGCATTCTGATTATATACCAGTTTTACCTCAAAACCACCTCAAAATAAGTACTCGGGGTTTTCGTAGGTCCTGATTACGAATCCAATCTCCGTTTTTCGATTTGACCCCCCCGGGGGGCGCTAGGGGGGTGCACCCACTCCTCTTGGGGGCATTCTGACTATATACCGGTTTTACCTCAAAACCACCTCAAAACACATACTCAGGGGTTTTCGTTGGTCATGATTACGAATCCGACCTCCGTTTTTCGATTTGACTAATTACGAATCCGACCTCCGTTTTTCGATTTGACCCCCGGGGGGGTGCTAGGGGGTGCAACCCCCCCAATTGGGGGGCATTCTGACTATTTACCAGTTTTACCTCAAAACCAGTTCAAAACGTACTCGGGGGTTTTCGTAGGTCCTGATTACGAATCCGACCTCCGTTTTTCGATTTGACCCCCGGGGGGGGGCGCTAGGGGGGTGCAACCCCCAACCTTGGGGGGCATTCTGACTATATACCGGTTTTACCTCAAAACCACCTCAAAACACATACTCGGGGGTTTTCGTAGGTCCTGATTACGAATCCGACCTCCGTTTTTCGATTTGACCCCGGGGGGGGGCGCTGGGGGGTGCAACCCCTTCTTGGGGGGCATTCTGATTATATACCAGTTTTACCTCAAAACCACCTCAAAATAAGTACTCGGGGTTTTCGTAGGTCCTGATTACGAATCCAATCTCCGTTTTTCGATTTGACCCCCCCGGGGGGGCGCTAGGGGGGTGCACCCACTCCTCTTGGGGGCATTCTGACTATATACCGGTTTTACCTCAAAACCACCTCAAAACACATACTCAGGGGTTTTCGTTGGTCATGATTACGAATCCGACCTCCGTTTTTCGATTTGACTAATTACGAATCCGACCTCCGTTTTTCGATTTGACCCCCGGGGGGGCGCTAGGGGGTGCAACCCCCCCAATTGGGGGGCATTCTGACTATTTACCTACCAGTTTTACCTCAAAACCAGTTCAAAACGTACTCGCGGGGTTTTCGTAGGTCCTGATTACGAATCCGACCTCCGTTTTTTGCTTTGACCCCAAGGGGGCGCTAGGGGGTTGCAACTCCCAACCTTGGGGGGCATTCTGACTATATACCGGTTTTACCTCAAAACCACCTCAAAACACATACTCGGGTTTTTCATAGGTCCTGATTACGAATCCGACCTCCGTTTTTCGATTTGACCTGGGGGGGGGCGCTGGGGGGGGTGCAACCCCTTCTTGGGGGGCATTCTGATTATATACCAGTTTTACCTCAAAACCACCTCAAAATAAGTACTCGGGGTTTTCGTAGGTCCTGATTACGAATCCAATCTCCGTTTTTCGATTTGACCCCCCGGGGGGGGGGGCGCTAGGGGGGTGCACCCACTCCTCTTGGGGGCATTCTGACTATATACCGGTTTTACCTCAAAACCACCTCAAAACACATACTCAGGGGTTTTCGTTGGTCATGATTACGAATCCGACCTCCGTTTTTCGATTTGACTTCCCAGGGGGACGCTAGGGGGGTGCAACTCTCCCCCCCATTGGGGGCATTCTGACTATATACCAGTTTTACCTCAAAACACGTACTCGGGGGTTTTCGTAGGTCCTGATTACAAATCCGGCCTCTTTTTTTGATTTGACCCCGACCTCCGTTTTTCGATTTGACTCCCCAGGGGGGCGCTAGGGGGGTGCAACTCTCCCCCCCCCTTGGGGGGAGGCAAATTTCCTGTACTTAACAAAATAAATTAGAATATTTGACCGAAATTAAATACAAGTTTGGATAACTTCAAGCAAAAATCCTTTTTTAACAAAAAAAAATTATTTATAAAAATATACAATAAAAAATTTTTTTAAAAACAAATCACACACATAGCAAATTAAACGCTGTATTTAGGCTTGAGCAATAATAAAAAAATACACAAATGGATGTTTTATTTTACTAAACTCAATAAATAATTTATTTAAAAATTTAAAAAAGCGTGTTTTAAGCATTAAATTTTGGGGGGGATCAAAAATGTCTATTTTGATATTAGAAAAATATGCGGTTCCTATATAAAAAAAGTATGGCAAAGTAGGCACATTACTCTCGGTCGTTCTCCATTGGGATGAGCATTTTTTACTTTATAATGGCATAGTAGCCAGACTTGATAATATCCAGCAAGGAGTAGAAATAGAGAGGAAGCTATTAAAAATAGCCATTTAATGAGATTTTTAATTTCAGGTTTAATAATATACTCACACAGTGTCAATATACCTAGCCACGTAGAGCTTCTGCGTGTCGGACAGTATTCAACCAACTAAGACAAAACTCGTGCGGCCCGGACAGTATTACAGCTTTGTATAAATTATATATAAAAGTAGAAATTGAATCACAATAACTGGCTATTATAATAGCTTCCTTTTTATTTTTTCTGGGCAAATTGAAAATGGCTACTATGCCATTATTAGCGGGGAGATATCATTTAAATTAAAAAACTTACTATTAATGGCCTCTTTTCCGTACTTTTTTATATTAAAGTTAAACATTTTTGATTATATATATTTTCAATTAAATTAGGTAGAAGAAATAAAATAGACAAAAGATTTTTAAAATTTTACCATCTTTGGTAAAAAATAATTAAGAATATGGTTTTATGCATTCTTGTGTACTCTTTAAAGTTGATATTATTGATTTAAAATTTTAAAATTTGGTTTATCCTCTTAAACCATTTAAATATTTTTTGCTACGAGTGATTTTTTTCTCTTGTCGAAGTTTGTGGAGGTTTCCGAAGGGGCTAAGAATGGGAGGATTTTTTTTTAGTGGATCGCGCATTGCCCATAATAAAGCTAAATCAAAACCGCGATGTTTTTTAAATTGTAAAAGCGGAAACTTGCTTCTCAATCAGATCACCCTGAAAGATCCGTATTTATTTGCGTTAAGATACCAAACAATTTTTCAAGAAATTGCAAGTTTTCAAAATGATAAGGAAGATATGACGTTTTTGCTGGTGAAACCGATTAGCG
>JASAMX010033610.1:0-27155 GCA_030248175.1 Microlaimidae sp. YZB2_3
CTTGATTTAGTTTTAGTAAGCAATGAACAGATATTTAATGTCTCAATCTTACCTTACCAGGTTTTTAAAATTCTGATCACAACTCCGTTCATTTTAAACTTAATATTGACATTTTTCCAGAAAGTCATAATTCTAATTTGCATGATGCGTGGGTTTGGGTACCAGATTTCACCAAAGGCGATTATGAAACGTTATTCTATTTCTATTAGATTTCACCAAAGGCGATTACGAAACGAAAGAAATAGCACCGAATACAAACTTTTGTGCGAAGAATATAAACAAAACAACTGATTAAAAACTACCATATGAGTCTAGAAAAAAAGAGTTTTAAATTTAAAATATGTGAATAATTTTTAGAAATTTGTTAATAGTAAAATTAAAATCCGCGAAAAAAATCTTCCTTTACTAAAAGATGATGATTCCTACGCCATCAATAATAAAGACAAAGCAGAATTGTTTGCCCAATACTTTAGATCAGTATTCACTAAAGACGATGGTAATTTACCCAGATGCAACGTTTCAAAAATGGGTGCAATAGAACATATGAACTTCGCAGTAAAAGATGTTTTAGCTGCAATAAAAAAATTTCCAAGCAAATTATCAACTACGCCAGATGGCTTTTCAGCATACTTTTTTAGAAAAATTTCCTGCGTCAATGCGAAAACCTTGTCTAAAATTTTTCTAAAATCTTTTGATTCAGGAATACTTCTTAAAGACTGGAAAATTGCATTAGTAATTCCAATTCATAAAAAAGGATTTAAATCTTTCAAATCTAATTATCTCACTCACCTTATTTACGAGTAAGGCAATGGAGAGAATGGTTTGTATATAATATTTAATGTTTGACAATATATTATTAAAAAAGGTTGAGTGATTTTTTAATAAAATATTGTCAAGGTGCCAATTTGGTTTTAAGGTTAACAGTTCAACCATAACCCAACAGCTAGAAAGTTTAAATGATTGGACATTGGCTTTAAAAAACAAACAAAATACCGATATTATATATTTGGGATTTTGCTAAAGCATTTGATACAGTCTCTCATCAAAAACTTTTGCATAAGCTAAAAAATTTTGGAGCGACAGGAAGAATGCTTTGATGATTTGAATCGTTTTTAACTGATAGACATTTTAAGGTTGTTATAAATAATGAAGTCTTCTCTGTACAATGTCTCCAGCTCAGTTCCTCAGGGGTCAGTTTTTGGTACTTTTCTGTTTTGGATCTATATTCATGATATAGTGGATTGCGTTAGTTATTCACAAATAAAACTCTTTCCAGATGATGCAAAGGCTTACATAAGTTTTTCTCCTGAAGACCAGGAAGATAAAACAGCAAGACTACAAGAAGAGTCAGGACTCTTCTTTGAAGCGCTAGAAGAAGCTACGTTTGATACTAAAAAACTCACAAAAGAACAACGGAGAGGAATTCTTAAACTACTTCCTAAGCCATTTCGTAATCTACTAGTTATCCCAAGTTGGAGACCATTAACACTTTTAAATGTAGACTATAAAATATTAGCAAAGCAGCAAACAGAAAGAAAAATACCAAACAAAACAGCCCAGATAGGTGAACATATCAGACAAATTATCGATCTTATGGAATGGGCGGACGAAACACAACTAGAAGGCTATATGCTTTCTCTTGACATTGAAAAGGCATTTGACACACTGAATTGGGATTATTTATTTAAAACAATGGCATGCTATGGAATTCCACAAGAATTTATAGCATATATTAAACTTTTGTACACTGATGCTTCTACCGCCGTCCTTAATAATGGATATACAACTCAATATTTCCCGCTCGAACGTGGTGTACGCCAAGGAGATCCAGTAAGTCCGTATTTGTTTATACTAGGAATAGAATTGTTGTCTATTGAAATCAGAAACGACCCCGAAATTGAAGGTATAAAAACATTAGCACATGAGTATAAAATGCTGCAATTCGCCGACGATACAACACTTTTTTTGACAAATGAAAAATCCGTCAAAAAAGCTAGAAAAACAATAACTAATTTTGGAAGATTTTCAGGATTAAAACTAAACACAGATAAAACACAATGTACCGGAATTGGTAAACTTAAAACCTTAAACAACACAAGAGTTGATAAATTTAATGTGGTAACTAAGCCTATAAAAATTTTGGGAATAAATTTCGACCATAATAAAAAAAATATGATTAAATTAAATTTTGTTGATAAATTGGAGAAAATACAAACATCCCTAAGTTCTTGGCACACTAGAGGTCTAACTTTAATTGGGCGTATTCAAGTACTAAAAACTCTTGGGTTGTCTCAGCTAGTTTATCCATTAATCAACTTGTATGTAGACAAAAAAACCTTAAATCAAATTAAAAAATTTATAACGAATTACACTTGGAATTTTAAGCTACCGAAAATAAAACGTACTGTATTGATTCAGGATTATAAAAATTATGGACTAAAAATGCCATGCATAGAAACAATAAATAAAACGTTTAAAATTAAAATGTTAGGAAGAATTACAGAAAATCCTTCAGCAAAATGGTGCGCTTTTATTTGTCATAAGCTAAAAAAAGTCGGTGGATTGGAATATTTACTTGATTGCACTTACAATTTCAAAAGTCTTCCAGTTAAGTGGAACGGCATAGATAATTATTATATTGATGCTTTAAAAGCATATCAAGAAGTTAGCGATAGAAGAATTGTCAAATTATACTGCTGGGAAGCCATTATAGACGAAAAAATAAACAATAATAAGTATATACTGATAGACAATAAAACAGTTTATCATCATGAGCTAGTAACAAAAAATTGTGACCAGATAAAAAATTTTCTCGATGAAAAACGAAATTGGAAGCCATTTCCAATAGTTGAAAAAATATACAATTTTAAAAAATTCAATCAAATACATTATAACCAAATTAAAGTAGTAGTCAATCGCGTGTGGGGAGACATTCTTAAATCTGGAATAACTCAAGAAAGATACCCCCTAACAGAATGGAAAGAGTTAAATACATATAAAGAAATAAAAAAATTCTTTATTATGAACCAAATAGAAGACCCAGCATCAATTAAACACTGGAATGAAATAATCGGGAAACAACAATGGGCCTTCTGGACAGAAAACTTTATTAATATAAGAACAATAACCTCAGAAACAAAACTTCAAGTTCTACAATTTAAAATCTTACACAGAGTAATAAGTTGCAGGAAGTGGCTCTATAAATATAAAATAGTAAATTCTCCATTCTGTATCTTCTGTAAAAATGTACCATCAATAGACAACCTCGAACATTATTTTTTAAAATGTCCATATTTGAATGAAATTTGGATAAAGGCCTCGGAATATTTCAGATTAAAAGAAGAGATAACATTTACTATTTCTATAGAAAATTGCTTATTTTTACAAAATAGTGACAACGAAATAGTTAGGAAATGGCAAGAATATGCTCTCTGGCTAAAATATTTTATTCATATTCAAAAAACTGAAGAAACAATTCCAGATTTTTGTGCCTTTAAAAATTTTGTAAAAACAAAAATCAAAACAATAAATACTGCAATTAAATTAACAAAATCAAAAGATGAACGGTTACTTAAATGGAAAAATTGGTGAGATACGTTTAGCCCTGTTTTACCCTACTAACAATAATTAAATACAAAATTAATTTTTAAAAAAATATGAAATAAAAAAAGGTTTTTTTTTCATTATTCAAAAAAAGTTTGGCAAATATTAACACATTCTAATGTGTACATTCCATATTGTACACGAAACCTGTGATAAACAATTATTTCGTATGGTGTTTTGTTTTTGTAATATGTTGTATGATATATGTATTGTAGTGATACTGTATTGATATTATAATTGTGTTATATTTGCTAGGTTTACATAAGTTTTTCTCCTGAAGACCAGGAAGATAAAACAGCAAGACTACAAGAAGATCTAACAAGGATTGCTAAATGGTCTGCTTTGTGGCAGCTTCAGTTGGCTAAAAATAAATGTGAAGTTCTTCATGTAAATTCAAGGAGAGACAAAAAAAATAAGGACTATATCATTGGAGATAAAACTCTTGCCAAAGTACAAGTGGCAAAAGACTTAGGTATCTATGTGTCTGAAACAATGAAATTTTCTTATCACTGCAAAATAATTTCTAAAAAAGCTCTGAGAACTTCATCACTTATATTTAGAACTTTTCATTCTAATAACATTAAAAACTTGACTCGCGCGTACACTACATACGTGAGACCTATGTTGGAATATGGAAGTGCAATTTGGAATCCATATTTAAAACAAGATATTGACTTAGTTGAACGTGTCCAGAAAAATTTCACACGAAGAAAAGATGTAATCTTTGCTATACAAGTTATGACAATAGGTTGAAATTTCTGAAACTACAGAAGCTAAGTGACAGATGTAATATTATAGATCTTTCAGAATGTTATAAAATTATTCACGCCAAAACCAATATTAACCCCAATGATTTTTTCTATTTCAATCGAAATTGTACTAGAAGTCATTCATTAAAATTAAAAATGCAAAAATCTAGAATAAATACCCGTAAGTTCTTTTTTAGTAATAGGATTGTTTCCAAATGGAACGCTCTTTCTGAAAAACAATTTTCCGCTAAATCGTTAAAAGAATTTAAAAACAGTATCTCAAACGGCTCATAATAGTGCTTATCAATTTAAGCCTTTGGGTCGTATTCCAGTAAACCACGTTTCTATGTTTGTGTTGTGACCGCGATCAGTTCGCACAGTTTATATATTAAAATTATGATCACTATATTAATAATTTCATGGTTTTGTTCTTTTATTGTTAGTAACTGGAATAAACTTGACTTGACTTGACTTGACTTATGTTACAAATTAGAATAAACTACTAAGTTATTTTATAATTTTTTGTATAAATTTTTTCATTATTAAACAAATATAAAAACAGTTATTAGATTAGCATAAAATACAAAATGCTTATTTTATAAGTTTATTCTAATACATGCAATGAAAAAACAAGCAGTGGTTTGAGAAAAATAAAGTTTATATACAAAAATACCTTAACTAAAACTTTTAAAAAAAAAATAAAAAAACATATAACTGTTTATTAAAAATTTTTTAAAAAATTATTAGAAAGAAAATAAAATAAAAAATGGAATTAAATGACAATTTAAATATAAAAAAACATTAAAAAATACAACACGCCAAAATAATAACATTATTAAAAAAATTCTTAAAAAATTAACACGCGTGTAAATAAACCAAAAAGCAGTATCTTGTAATGCATTACGATCCGTGTTTTACTGGTTTTACACATACAGGCAGGAACAAGTTACTGGTTTGGATTAAACACCGTGGATTAATCCCTTATTAGTAATTTAGTAGTCAATTTGCATAATTTAGTTTTAACGATTGTTGATTGAAAATAGTAATAAGAAATATAGTGATTATTGATTTGAAGAACCAAACAGTCAAAGGCAAAATTATAAGCAATTAATTTTAAAGAAGAAATAAATTTTAGGTTTTGCTGCTAAAAAATTAGCAGTAAAGCAACCTGCAGTAGCCATTAAGCTACTCCAGGAGAAGCAACTGGCGTTGTGGCGAACCACAGACAGACCAGGATAGTGCAACAAGGTATGCAAAAGCATACCTTGAAATTTTTAATAGTTATAGAATAGTTTGATGTATTTAGAAAAGAAGCAAATAATTAAAGATAATTTATGGTTAAATCTGACTTCTTATATATATTAAGTTTGGACAAAAGTGGTTTATAGTTTAAGTAAAATTTATTTATCTGGTGCAACAACTCACTATTTTTATACTTAAAATTTAAAAATTGAAGGAACTTTTAAAACGTTTAAAAACTAAATTTAATTAAAACCAAGTTTTGATTAATTTAAAGCATTTTATAGACTATCTATACTGAGTTTTAAAACCATAAAAGTTGATGAATTGTAATTAACAAATCGTAGTATTTAAAACATTACAAATAATTGATAACAAAAATCGGATTTTTTTTAGAAACTTTAGGTTTTTAAAACCATTAAGTTTATAATTTTTCCATAATCGAGTAATTTTAGAATATAAGATTTTTTTTTATGGGCTAGTCCACCACTTCTTTAAACCAAATTAAAGAAGTAAAGTAACCTAATAAAGTATTATTATTATTAGTATTAGCTGCTAAATGACAAATGTTTATCATCAGTCCGTTGCCGAGATATAATGTTTTTGTTTTAATATTATCAATAGAAAACCTATTTTACGGTAACATTATGTGAACACCCTGGTCAAAATCCATTGTTCTAAACGGAAGGAATCCTGTGCGCATCAAAGGACACCGCGCGCGTAAAGGGACACAAAAACTTACCCACGTTCGTTAATTATAGTTGGCTCAGTGCCGTATGGTGTGCCGTCCGTATGCTCAGTGCCACACTGCTGTGTGGCGCTCCCGCACCACTAATAATTGCAATTATTTTTTTGAGATAAAAAATAAGCAGAAGAAGAAGAAGATGAACATGAATTACAAATTTTATTTTATCCACGTTCTCTGATTATAGTTGGGGCGGTGCCGCGGGGTTAAATCGCCACATGAACGGTGAAGGAATATCGATTTTAAGATATGAGCGTTAGAATAATATAGTAATAAAAATAAGTAGAAGAAGATAAACATTAATTACAAAATTTTTTCAACGTTGGTTAATTATAGTTAGCGCTGTTGGCTAAATTGGTAGTTGGCTAAACTGCCGCGTGGCTTTCCGCGCCACCGATAATTGCAATTATTTTTTTAATAAAACTTTAAATTAATTTTTTCATCAGCAAATTAAGAATTAACAAAAAATATTTTATTGTTTTCACCGTTTTCCGAGCGGTTGCAGTAGATGGCGCTGTGCGGTTTCCGCCACCAATAGCAACCAAGCACAGCCGTCTGCTGTTATTGTGCAGTTTCTATGAGGAGCTGTCCGTTGTTTGCTCTGTACAATCCTTATTGTTGCCAAAAGGCTCTTATTGTGCGGTTAGAAGTTTTTATTTTGCTATATTTAAATTTATTATTTTGATCAATAAATCGATGACAAGGGCCTAAATGAAAAAAGTGGCTCTTAAGAAAGTTGCGTGAATCTTTCTTCTTTTCAATGAGCCCATGTTTAATTCTGATCAATCAGTAACGAAAAAGGAATATCGATTTTAAGGATTAAGCGTTAGAATAATAAGAAGATAAACATGAATCTCAAAATTTAACCACGTTTAAAATTATGGTTGGCGCGGCGCGGCGGGGCTAAATCGCCCCGTGGCGCTGCCGCGCCACCCATGATAAAACGGTCGAAGAGGTCAATTAAACAGAAGAATAACCATAGAAATAAAAATAAAAATATTTGTATGGTTTGATTATATCTGGCTGACGCTGAAAATTAAAATACACACATGAAGGGATCAATTAAAATGGTGCGGTAATGACGTGTTGTTTTTTTTAAAACAAATAAGAACGCAGAATTTTTTTTAAATTCCACCTTTTCACAAAATATACATAAATTAACCAACTTTAGCTATTAAAAAATTTGCATTTAGGTTCCAAATTAAGGTAATTTGATAAATAATTATTAAAATACAGTTTTTAATCTTTGTCATTAACCCGTTTTAGTGAAAAATTTTTAATTTTTTGTTGTTAAACAGTCGATTCAATACTGCAAATATCGCGGTCAGCTAGATTTTATTTGCCTTTAGCTGGTTTTAGAAGTCATTGCAGAAAATCGAAAAAAAAATATTTTCGAAGATTTCTTTCACAGTCGTAAGCATAATAGCGAATCAGACTAAAAAAATATAGTCGGGAGTTTTGGTCATAGTGGACCTCACTTCTTTTTCTTCTCCATTATTTCGAGTCATAGCGGACACCTTTAGACCCTCCAAGCTTTCTAAATTATTCCGAACTCTTCCTTTAAGAAAAGTTGTGTTTATATATTCAGGCGATACACCTTGTTGTAATTTACAACTAGGGTTGTTGTTTGTTAACTTTTTGTTTGCCTTTATCTAAACCCAGAGGATGTTGTATCGCCCTATACTGTTTGATTTGTCCCACGTCCTCAGATTGTACCATTTATTTAATAAAGATGCTGCGCCAGACCAGAAAGCTTATTATGTCATAGTTTGTCTAATTCGCTTTTATGATCATACCCTGTGTCAACTAAAGTTTCCTGTTTTCAACGGTCACTTTTAATTACGCCATCAATATCGCCTTCATTGTTAAATAAACTTGTTAAAATTTCTTTTTGTATTAGCATTATTTTACTTCTTTAAGTTTTTGTGTTTAAACTGTTATGACACATGACAAGATTGTTTTTAATTTAAATTCGCTGCGCGTCTCACTTGTCGGTTCCTTATCTACGTGAACAGTGCAATGTCAGAAGGGCGTATAAAATACCTTCCCAGCAGAGAAGTTATTTTTTCCGAAGATATTGTACAAAAATGTATTTCTTCCTAGCGCCGTGCACGTTGTGACAAATCACCCTTTTGGTGGGTGACGACCAAAAGGATAATTTCTCACAACGTGAACTTCACAAAATGGTGTAATCTCACAACCGAAATGTGTAAGCTCACAACCTTTGTAAAAATGTATGTGCAAATAATTAAAAGTAGGTTATATTAGTGTAAGACAATTTATAGTATATAGTTTACTGTAAAATTGGGAAAATAACTAACTTTAAAGCCTGACGCACAAAAAATCTTCTTTTTTCCTAAGCCCAAGCGAAACCTAAAAAAATCAAACTTAATAATTGCAAACGCATTGTTTAAGTTGTGAGATTGAGATTGCTCCACTCCGCAAATTAACCAACTTCATCCCTTAAAAATTTTGCATTTAGGTTAAAAATTAAATAATTTGATAATCATCAATTATTAAAATACAGGTTTTAATCTTTATTATTAATCCACTTTAGTGAAAAATTTTGAATGTTTTTGTTGTTAATTCGTTGATTCAATACTGCAAATATCGCGGTCAGCTAGATTTTATTTGCCTATAATAAAAGTTTATCATGGTAAAACTTTGTTTTATTTTAGGTTTTTAGGCTTCAAAAAAAAGTTTTCGGTTTTCTCAGTCCATTGTTTTAGTCGCAAAATACGTAAAACTGGTCTTTTTAAAAGTGCGTTTACGAAATCACACCCAAAATACGAGTTTTCCGAAGACGAGATTTTCAAAAGTCGAGTATTCCGAAGACGAAATGTAGGAAAAATGTAATGTAAAAGACGAAATTTCTGGGAACCGATTGGTCATCTATGACCTTCCCTAGTAGTCCTGATTCCCCAGAAAACTTTCAGTCCCGATTTTCCATGACCGAAATTTGAATTCGAGATAGAGATTTACATATTATTAGATTAGTGGTGAATTCACGGGTTCCCGGAAATTTCGTCTTCTACATCTCGTCTTTCAACATCTCGTCTTCTACAACTCGTCTTCGGAAAACTCGTCTTTTAAACATCTCGTCTTCGGAAAACTCGTCTTTTGGATGCGATTTTGTAAACGCACTTTTCAAAAGACAAGTTTCTCTTATTTTTTGACTAAAACAATGTATTGAAAACCTTTTTTTACCTAAGCCTAAGCAAAACCCAAAAATCAAGCAAAATTTTTATCATGATAAACTTTTATTAAATGATTTATTCAAAAAACTGAGAACCTAAGCCTAAGCAAAACTCAAAAATTAAGCAAAACTTTATCATGATAAATTTGTATTTAATGATGCTTTTTGAACTTAATAGTAAAAGCCTTATTTTTTTCCTAAGCCTAAGCAAAACCCAAAAATCAAGGAAAATTTTATCATTGGGGTGGAAACTCGCATTTTAGAAAGTACGTTTACAAAATCGCATCCAAAAGACGAGTTTTCCGAAGACGAGATGTTTAAAAGACGAGTTTTCCGAAGACGAGATGTAGAAGACGAGATGTTGAAAGACGAGATGTAGAAGACGAAATTTCCGGACACCGTCCACGGCAAGCACTAAAAGACACCTACTACACCTACTACACCGACGGACCGACCGAGGGGTAAAAGCCTCTCTTGTTACTAAAAATTTCCCTAAGCAACCTAAGCAAAACCTTAAAATCAAGCTAAATTTAATGTTTTGTTTGATTTTGAGGTTTTGCTTAGGTTGCTTAGGTACGTTGGTGTAGTAGGTGTCTTTTAGTGCTTGCCGAATTCACACATATTAGATTGGTGCGGGTGAATCTTACTCTGCCAGCAGTCTTACTTAACCAGCAGTTTTTTTGTCTCACTTTGCCAGCAACAGTACCGATTTGATTTGCCGCCATAGGCAATGTTGGGCTAACGTTGTTTCACTCGACAAAATTTCACTCGACTTTTCGGTCGAAGCTATGCTTATGTGTTCCTAAGCCTAAGCAAAACCTAAAAAACAACCTAAACTTTTTCCACGCAGCTTTTTGATAAAGTTTAGGTTGTTTTTCAAGCTTCGCTTGGGCTTAGGAACTTGCAGGGTTAACTTTCGACCGAAAAGTCGAGTGAAACAGGGTTCATAGACCGGAATTCACAAAGAGGGTTATACACTGTGTATACACCGCGTATGTGTATCCGGTGTATACACCGTGTAAAAGAATAGTGTTTCAGAAAATAAATGGTGTTTTATAGCCAAAAATAACCTTTTTTGAAGGTACATTTTATGCTGTTAAGAAATTTTTTTAATAGTGTTTTAAACCAATATAAATGAATATTTGTTTGATTTCCGAGAGTCTGGCGGTTCTAAAAATATTTTAACTTTTTTTCTGGTCTTCAACAATTTTTTATAGCAACCGCTTAAAAATGTCTCAAAATTCAGTCGTGAAAAAATTAAAATTTAAAAAATGGGATAATTAATAAAAATGCCTTATAATACAATTTAGCTTAATTTTTAGGCTTTGCTTAGGCTAAAAAAATTAATTAAAAATAAGCTTAAATAAGCTTTTTAAGCCAAAACAAATTTGTTGTCCTAATTTTTGGCGGTCTATGTGACTATCGAATTAATATTTTTTTTTGTAAATTTTTAGATTCTCTGGACTTCCAGCAATGTTAAAACAAAGTTTTTATTTTAATTTAGTGGTTTGTTTAATTTTTTCTTAACAGTAAAAATTGGGTACCCAAAATATTGTCATTTTTTGCCTTTGTTTTACCCCATATTATTACTTAAATAAAACCATTTATATTATTGCTTAAATACTCCACTCGTCAGCCCACGTATTTCCAGGACTTGGCAATAATTTTACAATTTGCCAAGTTTTCGGGAACACGGCTAGATAAGTGGGTTGACAAAAAACCCACGACTATTTCTTTCAGATTTATAAAAAACCTAAGTTTTTATAAATGGATTTAGAAATTAATTAAAACTAAATTATTTATTTTTTGGTGGGTTACAGTACCTGTACCGGTACCATCCTTGACATAAAAATCAGCATGTTCGTGTGTGTACCGCGTTGATTCGTCATTTTAAGTTTTTTTACAAATTTCCAAAAGGTATCAATGTAGAATTGTGCCAAATTACTACACTACGCTTTAAATATAAATTAATACACTGTTAAATTTATTAAACTAAATTACTAAATTAAATAATACACTGGCCTGTTTAATTCTAAAAATAAAATTACTCCCTTATGGACAAATTAAAAACTTAATGCTTCAAAAAACTCCAAAGTACATATAAAATTATTATAGATGAACACGGTCAAAAAGCTAAGGGGGTGTTTACCCAGGGTAAATGACATTTCAAAATCAAAGTGGGAGGGGTGAATCCCCCTAGCTTTCTAGAAGGGTCGACCTGGGGTGGAAGACTTTGAAACCTAAAGGGTGGTCAGGTGGGGTCCAATTTCCGAAACAAAATACTTTTAAACCCTTAAATGTTTAATAATAGTTTTTTTATAAGATAAGACTACATTTTATTGAATAAAAAACTATATTTAGGTATAAAAAGAGTGTAAAAACATGAATTTGTGTTAAAAATTAACATTTTTGGAAAAAAATTTAGTATAAAAAAGTACTTAAAATTTTCTCGAGAGGGGGGGGGTCAGATTTCAAAATCTAGAGGAGGGTCCGGGGTAAAAAATTGGAAAATTTGGGGGGAAGGGTGGGGGGACTGGATTATTTTTTTTTTGGGGGGGGGAATTTTTGTGACTAGGGGGTTTGGACCCCACCCTACCCCCCTTGTTCATCTATGAAAATTATACCAATGTAAAAGGCTTTAAAAGCAAATAATAACTTAGTTTTTATTAAATTTATTTTTTCTAAGCCGAAGCAAAACCTAAAAATCAGCTAAATTGTATTGTGATAGATTTGTTTTTATAATTCTTTCTTTTAAAAAATCCGGTTTTTGTTATCAATAGTTTGTAATTTTTAAATAATACCATTTGATTATTTTGATTCCACTGCGCCAAACTTTATAGTTTTGAAAAGTCAGTATAAAACCAATTAGGTAGTCTAAAATGCTTTAAAAATTATTTTAAATTAATTTATTTTTCTTAAGCTTAAGTCAAACCTAAAAATCAAGCTAAATTGTATTATGATACATTGTTAAATAATTCTTCCTTTAAAAATGTTGATATTTTTGTTATCAATAGTTTTGTACATAAATGTTTTAAATTATAAGATTTGTTTATTTCCATTCCGCTGCGCGTCTTACCTGTTGCTTTATTCATTAAACGTTTAGCGTTAGACGGGAGGAAAGAATACCCTCCAGCATAATATCTTCTGCGAGGCAAGCACTAAAAGACACCTACCACACCTACTACACCTACTACACCGACCGACCTAAACTAAGCTAACCTAAGCTTGTTACTAAAAATTTCCCTAAGCAACCTAAGCAAAACCTTAAAATCAAGCTAAATTTAATGTTTTGTTTGATTTTGAGGTTTTGCTTAGGTTGCTTAGGTCGGTCGGTGTAGTAGGTGTAGTAGGTGTGGTAGGTGTCTTTTAGTGCTTGCCTTCTGCGACGCACAGCAAGAAGCTATTTTTTCTAAAGATATTTTACTGGAATCAATGGCGTAGCCAGGGGAGGCGTAGGGGGGCGGCCACCCCCCCCCAAATCCGGCAAAGCCGGATTTTTTTCGTAAGGGACCCTTACGTTTTTGAATGTTTGGGAGAAAAATTTTTTTCTTCATATATAAATTCAGAAACATTTCTGATGCGTTCCAAAAGCATAAAAATACCCAAAAAACTGAAATTTTTCCCGCTTCGCGGGAAGTGTACATTAATTATTTTGTTAGTTTTTCTAATTTCGATATATTGTACCATTCAATACATAGCTAAGGCATGTGCCTTTGCCTCAGATATTGAGTGGCAATACTATATACATAGGTGGGCAGGGGGGGGGGGGGGGTTATACCCTCCCCAAAATTTCGGATTTTGCTGACACCCCCCTTAAATTTGGGGTACCCGGGGACACCCCCCCCCCCCCAAATTCGCCTCCCAGAGAAAAATTTTTAAGCGTTATAAAAGGGCTAAAAAAATTTTCCGCGCTTTGCGCGGAGTGTTTATTACCTTGTTTATGTCATATACTTCATTTTTTCTTTTATTATTCAAAAAACATTAATTAAACATTATTAACCTTTTATTACCTAACGTTTTAAACACCTGTTTTAAATGTAAAGAGATAAAAAAACCTTAAATTTTGTAATCATCTGGAATTAAAATTTCTAGTGTATTCTACCCCCGGACCCCCCTGACAAGGGGCTCTGCCCCTTAACCCCGCTGGGGGGCTCTCGCCCCCAGACCCCCCATTACTGGGGGGCTATTGCCCCCAGACCCCCCTTCAGGATTAGTATTTACCCCCCCAGACCGCCCCTCCCCCCAAATGAAATTCTGGGCACGCCAACGCCACTGTTCTAGACCCCCAAATTTTTATCCTTGGCAACCTAAAAGGGGGGTCGAACTCCAAATTTTTCCCTTTGCCGACCCAAAAGGAAGGTCTAGACCCCCCTGGCTTTGGCTACGCCCATGAATGTACCTATATAACTTTTGATTAAATATAAGATTATAGATTAAAAAGTTTGCGATACTTGACTTTATAATCAAGACAATATAATCACTATTCTATTATTACGTAATTATTAAAAAAACTATGATTTCTAATCTAATTCTAAGAATATATAAACACATTACTATTAAAAGAATTAAAAAATAAAATTTATAAGTTGCAATAAGTTGTAGTTTTATTTTAATTTTACACAATTTGAAAGCATTTATAAGCTTGTTTTACATTTTTTACGCGTTTTAAGCTCATTTTAAGGCAGCGCGGAAATATTGGGTTGACCCCCCTCAAAATTTGGGTCTTGCCAGACACCCCCTCCCCTAAAATTTGACCCCCCCAATACCCCCCCAAAATCCGAGAGGCTGCCCACCTATGACTATATGATGTTAAAACTCATATATTATAAGATATGTAGGTTTGATAATGGCTGTTTTAAACCCCTTAACAACGGTTTTACACTTGTGGGGTTTTTACCGCCTTTCCACCCTCCCATGGTGAAGCGTGACAGTTTGTATGGATTTTTTTTTTACTTTTCAAATATTGAGTTATAAAAATTTAATACAAATCTAATCTAATCTTAGTGCATTCTAAAATCTGAAATTAATCAATATAAAAATTTTTCCCGCAACGTGGGAAGGTCAGATTTAATACAGTAAAATTAATATTATCATTAATATTTTTTGTTATTATAACTTACATCATACTCATTCGCAAAATTTAAGACATATCAGAAAATAGATAGTTGTGTTATATACAATTTCATCGCCTGATAATTTTGAAGACATCAGACATAATTGTACAGAAATTGGGTAAAAAAAACAAAAGTAAAATGTATCAATCAATCAATCAAATAATTTTATTTTTAGCAAATCTTAAAAAAAAACATAAAAATATAGTAAAAGGATCACAATTGCATAATATAAAACTTTCTAAAATCGCAAAACATTGCAAGTAAAATCGATGAATTATAAGAAAAAAAATATATATTGTATGTTCATGCAAACACCAGGGGACAATTTTTAAGCAGTTTTTAGTGCATGGTTAAAAAAAATTCGCCTCCAGCGGCAGGGGCGTAGCCAGGATTTCGGAGAAAGGGGGGGGGTTGTACTCCATACAAATTTTTCAAAAGGGGGGGGTTTTAGGGGGTTGTACGCCAAATTTTCAAAATACCGTAAAAAAGACATTAAAAAAGGGTAAAAATTTTTGCGCTTCGCGCTAGGTGATTTTTTTTGTTGTTATTTGCATTGTTTTTTTAAGTTAAACTTGAAAAATTTCCGGTTTAAAAAGGTATAACATTAAAAATCGTGCGATAGCGCGAAAAAATTTTCTAAAATTGTCTTTGAAATTCAATAAAAACATCACTTAAATGTTGTAAAAAGGTATATAAATGTCGAGCGCTGAGCGGAGCGAAGCGCGAGGAAATTTTTTAAAATTGTTCTCTTTGGACCCCCAAACTTTTACCTCCGCCAACCTAAAAGGGGGGGTTGCCACCCCTACAACCCCCCCCTGGCTACGCCCTTGTCCAGCGGGTGGGGGGACAACCCCCAGACCCCCCGGCCGCCGCTTCGCGTCGGCTGGCGCCGCTACCCAGCGCAGGCGGTGGCGCTGCGCGCCGCTTTTGTGGAACTTTTTCTTCCCCCCAGACGGCCCCCCCCAAATGAAATCCTGGCTACGCCACTGACTGGAATGTATTTTAGCAAAAGTTATTGTTGTAAAAGAGATTCTTTACAAAAATATTATGCATAATGTATTTCTTTTCTTCTGGACACCCACAGGATTCATACATTTACAGTGGGGTTATTTGTATTCCCAGGATTTGGAATTCTGCAGACAATTTGCAGATTCTGCAGAAAATTTGTGGATTTTCCAAATATTTAGTCAAAACACACAAAACGGCATTTTTTTAGTATTTACAAATTTTTTTTTTTGCCACAATTGACACATCATTGGTGTGTTGATACAAATGATTGCTCTAAATTATGGTTTATATATATATATATATATATATATATATATATATATATACAGACCTCTGCACGGTTTGAAAATGCCCCCCCGTTTTATTGAAGGATTGGCCCCCCCGTTTTATTGACCCTCCAGCGCGGAAAACTGAAAAAGTACCCAAAAATTATGACGCCATTTTTTACCTATTATGACGCCATCATTGCGAAATTTTTGCAGTTTTTAGCCTATTTCAATGCAATTTAAGCTATTTTAGACTTATTTTTATCTTATTTTCGATCTTTTTGTCCCTTTTTCTCTTTTTCCTTTCTTTTTTTCTTTTTTGTCTTTTTTTTCTCTTTTTTTCCCCATGCTTGCCCCCTGTTTTATTGCCCCCCTGCCGTTTCAAAAAAGTTGCCCCCCCGTGCCCCCCATTTCGGAATTGCCCCCCCATTATAACCCTGGGGGGCAGTCAGAGGTGAGCACGGTCGGGGAAGCTAGGGGGTGGTTACCCGGGGTAAATCGAATTTTGAATTCTAGGAAGGGGGTCCGGACCCCCCCTAGCTTTTTAAGGGGGGTCGACCGGGGGTGCGAAATTTTGAAATCTAGAGGGTGGTCCGGGTCAGGTGGGGTCCGCTGTCCAAAACAAAACAGTTTTAAACCATAATAACTTTAATAATTGTTCTTTTTATAGGATAATACTACATTTTATTGAATAAAAAACCATATTTATGTATAAAAAGGGTGTAAAAGCATGAATATATGATAAAAATTCACGTTTTTGGAAGAAAATTTAGTATAAAAAATGTACCTAAAATTTTCCCGAGGGGGGAGGGGAGGGGGAGTTATATTTCAAAATCTAAAGGGGGGTCAGGGGTAAAAAATTCGGAAATTTGGGGGGAGGGGGGGTTCCTAGATTTTCGTCTAGGGGGGGGGTCCCAAAATTTCGAGGCTAGGGGAGGTGGACCTCACCCTGCCCCCCCCCCTTCTCACCTATGGGGGCAGTGCACAGGTCTGTATATAAATATATGTGTGTGTGTGTGTGTGTGTGTGTGTGTGTGTGTGTGTGTGTGTGTGTGTGTGTGTGTATATATATATATTGTTTAATGAAATTTTATTATACAAAAATAGACTGATCTGGAGTATACTTTTTGTTGTGAATCTCAACCCAGAACATAGGGTAACTGACTTAATTTCGGCCACGCCTTAATTTCGGCCACCAATTTAGGGTGTTAGAAAATTGGCTTATTTTTAAAACACAAAAGAACTAGCACAAAAGTAACTGGATTAATGTTGAATAAAGTGTTTTTACAAAATGTTTTTATTTTTATTATTCTACATTATCAACATTTTCACACAAAAAGTGAATTTTATGATTTTCTTAATTTTTGCTTTGTGTTTAAACTGCATCAAATTTAGAACGAAGCAATATATAACCTTAAAATATCTTCTATTTAAGGCTCAAATTTGTTAATTTTCATGTTTTGATATTTTCTTCAAAATTATTTTGCAATGCGTTTAACTAACTGCGCATTTTAAGATTCCGTTAATTTCGGCCACCTTAAAATTTAGGTGAAAGAACCTGCCATTTTTTGCTGTTTTTAAATATCATTGCACTACCGTATTTATAAAGATTTTTTTTCCTTGTTTGACTTTGCTTTGACGTTCTTTAGGCCAAAAATAAAATTTGAACAAAAAATACAAGTTATCAAAACTTGTTTTTTTAAAGTTTTGACATAATTTTTTAAAGTCTTGCTAATAACTATTAAAGTTCGCAAACGGGAAAAAATAAGTTATATGTACCAAGAACAATACCTAAGGGTAAATTTGCAACCTTTAGAAATTTTTATTGTTCGTTTAAGCAATAGTTATGGCCAGTTTTTTGTAGGTGGCCGAAATAAATGGCACGCGCCTTAACTTCGGCCACTTTAAAAAAAAAGTTTAAACCTTTACTGATTTTTAAGTGTAACAAAAATATTCAAATTTTGCACTGGAATAACAAATATAGTTATTGTTTGATTTTTAGGCCAAATTTTGGCTTGATTGAAAAAGCCAGAAAAAACTTATCCAAAAAAATAAAAAAAGGTGGCCGAAATTAAGTCAGTTACCCTACTCCTTAACTAATTGTTAACCCAGTATAGTTGTAAAAAATCACATACCAAAAATATACTTTAAATTAAAAAAAATAATTTCAAACCATAACTATTTTGTTTAAAAATAAAAGTTACAGGTCCTAAAAGCGTCATAAAAATAGGTTAATCCATGTCTTAAGCCCAAAATTGAGATATTAATGCCAGATAAAAATTAACACATAAACATGTGTTTTAATAAAGTTTAGTTATATTAGTCCAAATAAAATTGTTATTTTAACATATAATAAATAAGAATACTTGAAATTACATCAATACATTTTTAAAACAATTTACACTTTAATTTACACAAAATTTAATTCTTTAAAAAAGGACTAGTAAATATCTGCATCCGCACAGGTAATATAATAATTACTACTTTAATACAGCTGGTTTTTTAGAGTTAGGAAACAGTTGAAACTTTGAACGTTTTTTTTTTAAATTAATGAATCAATATTTTTAAAATGGATTTTGTAATATTTGGTCAGCAGAATTCTCAAACCAATTTTTGTGACGCGTATGGGACTTGCACGGTCTAAAAATGCCACCCCCCCCCCGCTTAATTGGAGGATTTGCCCTCCTTCCAGTTTTATTGCCCCCCCCCCCCGCTCAAAAATGAAAAAGTACCCAAAAAATTATGACGCCATTTTTTACTTATTATGACGCTCATCATTGCAATTTTTGCAGCTTTTAGCTTTTTTCAAGTTTTTAAGCCATTTTGGACCTATTTTAACCTTATTTTCGCTTTATTTTTGTCCTTCTTCCTTCTTTTTCTTTTTTTTCTCCTCTTTTCTCTTTTTTTTCTTTCTTCCCTGCTTGCCCCTGTTTTATTGCCCCCCGTTTCAAAAAAGTTACCTCCCTTCATGACCCACGCACCCGTTTGGGAATTGCTGTCCCAATAAAATCCCGGGGGTAGTGCACAGGTCTGGGTATATTTTTTTTTATTTAGTAATAAAAAAATTTGACCAAGCTAAATTAGAAAATGACCAGTTATCTAGACTAAACCAAAAATATTATATTGAACTACCCAAAATACCATACTATCCCTTTTAATTTTCATTTATTATACCGCCCGATTTAAATAATTTAGAAAAATGTCTGGAAAGCATTGTAAAACTTTATCTGATGCAGCATTTATCGATCTTGAGGAAGTGCTTCATAATGAGGAAGACGATGAAATATTAATACAAACGTATGGTGCAGCTGCTGCAAGTTCTTCTGGTATTATTTTGTTAATTTTTTTAAATTTAGCCTGCTAATTTAATTTTAACCATATTGTTATGTTATATTTCTAAACACCACATGTCCTTAATGTCACGCCAGCCACCATAGATGAGAAGGGAAGCGAAATTGGCTCCACACTTCCTTAAATAATAAACAGTTATTGGCATTCTTCAAGTATAACCCATTCAATTACATAAACTACTTTAGACGAACTAATAGCTTAAAACCGTTATTTTTTAATGTAAATTATGGTGATATTTTGATAATACTCATAAATTACCTTTATCGTTGACTGTAGATTATAGTTTCTCTAAGCGACCTTAGCAAAACCTTTAAAATCAAGCCAAATTTAAAGTTTAGTTTGATTGTTTTGCTTAGTTTGCTTAGGGAAACTAAGGTCTACAGTCAACGATTCAGGTTGTTCATGTGTTTTATAACTTTGAGCAATTCAGAGATCTCAATGATTTTTGAAAAAAAACCGAAGTTCACCGTCTGGACGGCGAACAACAGCCGGAGAGACACAGACATGTAAAAGAACACAGAGGCCGAAAGGGAGCCCGGGCGGCATAATAAAATTTTTTTAAAGTTTACCCGTTTTTCTAATTTTTTTAGATTTATTTAAAAAAAAACTAATTCAATACCGCATCAACCCAGAGACGACAAGGGGGAAGGAACGCCGGGGAGGCAGGGCCCCGAGGCAGCGACCCCCCGGCGCCCGGGCAAACAAAAACGAGTCGCGAACCCCCCAACCCCGGGCAGACGTAATAGGTTCTTGAAAAATAACGATTTTAAACTATTAGTTTGTCTATACTTAAAGTACCCCATGTAATTAAATAAATTTCTTGAAGAATGTCCAGTTATCATACTAGCCAGGAAGATCTCTGTCTTGGGTAAATTACATGTCTTGGGTCCTAGGATGGTCCGGTTCGACCCCCACTAGATTTTTAGGTGATAGTCAGGCCAAATGGAGGTGAATAATAAGTTTAAAAGCTAGAGTGTGGCAGACCTGTGCGCGTTCTGGAAATGCTCTCCCCCCCCCGCTTTATTGGAGGATTTGCCCCCCTTTCCCTCCCGTTTTATTCCCCCCCCCCCGCCAAAAAATGTAAAAGTACCCTAAAAGTATAACGCCATTTGTTATGATGACGCCATCATCGCAAATTTTTCGCAGTTTTTAGCCTATTTCAATGTATTTTCAACCATTTTAGACCTATATTTTCGATTTTTTGTCCCTTTTTCTCCTTTTCCCTTCTTTTTTCTTTTTTTTTCCTTCTCCACTGCTTGCCACCCCCGTTTTATTGCTCCCGGCCCCCGTTTTATTTATTTGTTGTTTCAAAAAAGTTTCCTTCCCCGCGTGCCCCCCTCTTTTTTTATTTGCCCCCCCCCCCTTAATAAAACCCCGGGGGAGGGGTAGTGCGCAGATCTGGTGTGGAATGGGGTTTCAATCAGGTGGTCACTCTCCCGGATTTTTTTGGCGGGGGGTATACCCGACCCCCAAAATTTGGGGGGTGTCTCAAAAATGTGGGGTATTTCATTTCCCCCTGCCCGCCTATGGTTCCAATATCCAAGGCCTAAAACAAAACAATTAAACCATAAATTGTTGTTTTTAAAGGATAATACTACATTGTATAAGGTATTTAGGCATTAAAAAGGGTGTATAAACCAAATTTTTCGCAAGAAATACGAGGATAAAACTTAAAATTCTAGAAGGGTGGGGGTAACAAAATTAAGAAATATAAGAGCTCCCCAATGACCCGCTAAAAATTATTTTAAACTTATTTTGTTTTTTGGAATCTTTTAGGCAATGCTTCTTCTGAGGAGAAATACGAACGTCCTTGTGCCACTACGGAATTTTCTGCCAGCTCTTCAATCACCCAAACCCTTCAAAATATCAAAGAACGGCAGCTTTTTCGAGACACACAAGTAAAACAAAATTGGTATTCAATGTTAAAAAGGCAATCAAAACGGAATAAAACAGGTGCTAGTAGTAAAGATTGACGCAGTCATGAACATAGGTGGGCAGCTATCTGGATTTTGGGAGAATCTGATCTGAATGTGGGTATACCCTACCCTAGCAATTTGGAGGGGGTGTCCCAAAATTGTTTTTGGGCGTCTACCTCAAATTATCCCCATTTTTAAGGGTTTTAGTTCTGAGACCTCCCAAATTTTAGGGGGGTGGCGGGTGGAGGTGATGTCGGCAGGTTTCAGGAATTTTGAAGGGGGCGTCGCGTATAAACCCCCAACCTTTCCCCCTGGCCTCTATGGTAATTCAGATACACATATACGATATACCGGTTTCGCGGTAATTTTAAGTTATTTGGGCTATTATAGACTTATAGGTGTGGTCCATTAAGTGAACAAGCCTGGCCTGTTCATACAATTATCGTAACATAACAAATAATTATTACTTTAAGGGAAAACAAAATACACGTTTAGTATTATCCATATTAATTTTATTAGCCGTATTAATTTTAAATATTTGATTTCTCATCTGATTTAAAAAGATATAGTTATAATTGCGTTCTATTTTGTTTATTCATTTTATATTTTTAGACACGAAGTTATGCTGATTGTGATGCTGACAGTGAATTGTTAATGGCAAATGCAGACGATCAAAACTCAAAACGCTATCCAGTGCCAAAGTATAAACCTTTTTGCTTCCAACTGCTTTTTGTACATATTTATAAATTTTTCCAATTCTAAGGAAAGTTTTATGTCTAAAACTACTGTTTTTAGCATAGGTGCGTCGTGCGTGAGCCTCCCAGGTTTGAGGTTATACTCCACTACCCCAAATACCGTATTTTTTAGCGTTTTTAGTACTGGGACGAAACCCCTCAAATTTTAGAAGGGTGTCTGGGTAACCCCAAATTGTAGAAGGAAGGAAGGGGAGGGGGCATTGGCATACATGGGGAAGTTGGTCCGGAGTAGGGAGGGGATTAGAACTTAGTTAGTGGGTTTTTAAATTTTTTTTAGGGGGGTTAACCCCTCCCAATGCTCAATCCCCCTGCCCACGGTCCACCTATGGTCTCTAGCAATCTCAGTGTCTAAAATCTGTTTCCCTTTTTCTGGGTATACCCCCCAAATCCGGAAGGCTGCTCAACTATGTTTCTGATTATTATTGGTTAACGTTGGGAAGCAGTCTGATAAGGGTAGATTTTTGGTTTTTAAATGCTGACTACTTTTTTTTTATTTTTTAGGCAGTGGTGGAATAACCCAAAGCTAAAGGAAAACTATAAACTTGTGGTTGCTTCTGTCCTGCTCACTTTTGTTGGAACTTGTAAGTAAATGTAAATATTTCACTAATTTTCTATTAATTAAATTTTACCAGTTTCTTGTGCACTGTTAAAAAAATCTTAACGTTTACGAGATATGATATGATCACCTAAAACATTGTCCAGAGTACATCAATTTAACGCAAATTTTAAAGATTTTAATGCAAAATTTATTATAAAACAAAAAAATACTTATTTATTGCGATTAATAAATAATTAGTTTTTTAAAAGACTTTAAACTCAACATAAGTGCTTTTAAAGCATTAATTTTAAAAAAAACCGTAAAAAAAAGTCAAAATTAATTTATCGATACCTCTTTAAATTTGAAGTCTGGACCAGCTAATTTTGTTTTGTTTTTTTATAATAAATAATAATCGCCTTTTCCCCTGTAATCACCTTTTCCCCTGTGAAACGTATTTTTGTAAAATGTATTAATTCTTGTTATTTTCACTGTATCCAGAGTGCGTTCGCGTGATTGCCTTTTCCCCTGGTACATACCATTGTAATGCAGTCTGATTACCAGCGAAAATAACGGAAATTCATACTTTTACAAAAACAATTTTCACCGTCATAACCGGGGAAAAGGCAATAAAGGAAACGGGTATATAAACGGAAGCATAATTATTAAGTCTAAATATTTTTTTTTCTTTTTTTAGTTTTATTAATAGTTGGTGTCATAACAATGATTATACCGCAAACTGAAGGTAACTCAAGTTTATTATATAAGATTCTACTTATATTGTATTGTAATATTTCTTTAATTTTTTGTATAATTAATGTTTTATTTGCCTATAAAAAATGATTAAAATTGACATTCTGGCTTGCTGCTGGATATAGGTTATTTTTGTTGTTGTTGCATTGCCCAACTAACGCTTATCTTCCCTTCCCTCCTAGGCAAATAAAAAAAAAAACAAAAAAATTAAGCGCGCCGTCACCAATTTTTCTTAAACTGAATATTACGTGCTGCGCTCTTTTTCATTTTTGATAATTTTTTTTAAACGTAACGGTTTTGCTTAAACCTAGAGCCCTTGAATTTAAGGGCCGCCCTTAAAAAATACATTTTAGTGGAGCATTTTCAACCGCCTCTAATTTAAATTCCCCTTCACATACCCAAATCAATTACTTCTTATTTTAAATTTCGCGCCGAAGCTTGTAATAATTGATAATTTTTGTTTTAATTGTACCTATTCGATATTTATAAATAACCCCATAATTTTAGGATTTCACGGATGGGTATTTCTCATTGCTGGAGCTTTATGTTTTATCCCTGGAAGTAAGTTTTAATAGTCTTCGCACGAATATTATTAATAGTATTAGAAACAATTTAGTAGCCCACTTGAGCATTTCAATAAACATTCCAAGCAAAAATTTTAAAAGGTAAGAACTAAAAATAAATTATCAAATTACGAATTAGGCATTACAAAAACAAAATGAAAAATAAGAGTAACCACTACGTTAAAATAAGTATAAACTTCCCAAAAGTATTGAGTGAATCAGAGTTTGCCGCATTTGATTGCCGGTATGCGTAGCATTGAAGAAGACGCTTAAACGGTTAAAATTTTTACCCACTACGTTAAAATGGTTAATTCATCGGCTTATCACACCCGGACATATTTGGCAAATGCAGAAAATGAACAACTGCGGGCCAGAGTAAATGAATTGGAGGCTGAGCGTGATAACCTTCTGACCCGTGTTGAAAAGTTGGAAGCTGCTATAAAGACCTCGGGTGGCATTGCATTGCTAAAATTTGCTTCCATTGCTAAAATTTGCTCCAGGGTTATTCAAGACCTTCTACCATGGATGGAGGAGCGCGTGAAAAGGGCTGAAATTCAGCGAGAGCATTCTACTGTTGCTGTAGTTGCTGGTCTACAAGAATCAAAAACCAAACAAGAGGAGATGGAAAAAGCTCGAAATCTTGTGGAGGAAGCAATCAATAACTATGGAGATGATGAAAATCACATCGTTATTGACTGCTTCCGCATTGGTAAACCAGATCCTAAAAGACCCAGATTGCTCAAAATTCAGTTCCTTAACAGCAAGATCCGTAATCGGTTTGTTCGAACCAATGGTAAATTGAGAAAAACAGAACTGTACAAGAACGTCTATGTGAGGCCATCGCTTAGTAGTGAACAGCGCAAAGATCAGATGGTGCTTCTAGCCAAGGCAAGAGAATTACGCAGTGAAGAACACAAAATCTTTGTTAGATACACAGACTTAGGGGCTTGACATTAACGCAGCTGTTTCCTAACTTAAGCTTATATGTTCCTAAGCCCAAAAATCCTAAAAAACAATCTTAGCCTTTTTGCAACTGCAAGTGACTATGTTCTAAGCCTAAACAAAACCTAAAAAAACAAGCTAAACTTATCAAACAACAGCGTAGCAAAAGCTTAGATTGTTTTTTTAGGGTTTGCTTAGGCTTAAGAACACGTAAGCTTAGGTTAGGAAACAGCTGCGAAGGTAAATCGTAGACTCTGATGTCGTTACTGAGAATTACGCAAGATTACTATTACTGAGAATAGCAAACGCCCGGCAGTAGCATATTAGGCAAGCACTAAAACACCTACCACACCTGCACCACACCTACTACACCGACGGACCGACCGAGGGGTGAAGTCCCTTGTTATGAAAAATTTCCCTAAGCAACCTAAGCAAAACCTTAAAATCAAGCTAAATTTAATGTTTTGTTTGATTTTGAGCGATTTGTTTAGGTTGCTTAGGTCGGTCGGTGTAGTAGGTGTAGTAGGTGTGGTAGCGGTAGGTGTCTTTTAGAGCTTGCCACATATTTCTCTATATAAGTCCATAAACTTTTTTACGGACCACCACAATTAGGGCTGGGGTAAAACCCACACTGACTGGGTTGACGGACGGAAATCAATGGGGTAAAACCCACACCACCGAACCGCCGGAAAACGTTAATAACCCGAGAAATACTGTATTTAAGATTAAAACACATTAATTTAATGCTTATAGTATTCTATAAAACATTTGACAATTGTAAAATGTTGGTTTACGATATTAAAAATAAAATAAAATCTCCCGGGTTTTTAGTCGCACGATCGAATATTTGACTATGCTATTTTTCTTGTTTGAAAACACATTATCATGTTCAAAGTATTTATTTACAATAAACTACTATAAATCTATGTAATCAATTATATTTTAACTCAAATAATCAATAAAAATAAACAGTTATCTATGGGTTTCTAAACACTCTTCAAACACTGGGGATCTTTTGTCCATAGTTAAGTTTGGTCGCGAAAAAAAAATTTAACGCGCGTCTGAATGAGAAAGAAAACACCGTAGCCGAACTCATAAAGCTCGATTAACCAAGTATTAACAAAAGATTATGTTTGGACGTCTTTTTTTCATAGACAAGAATAAAATCGGATATAAAAGCTGATAAAAACCGACTTTAAACGCGGTTTTTGTACTTTTTCTCATGTTATATGACTTGAAAACTATACATACTGTTTTAGGTAAGTATTTTTATATAAATAAATGTCAAATTTTAAGAATATTTGAAAAAAAGTTAATGACATGATATTGTTAATTTTTAATTTCGAAATAAAAAAAATAAAATTAAAAAAAAAGAATTTTATTTCGATTTTGTATTGGTTCACATTATTAATTTAAATTAATAAAAATTTAATTGCTCTGTATAATTGATTATGTTATAAGTTTATTGTGCATTATTAATCATTACTTAAAGGAATTGAGTCTTTTATCAATTTATATTTTATTATGTGAGCCAATTCAAAAGCCAATCAACAATCGTTGGTTAATCTAATCCTTGGTTAATCGCGCTTTATGAGTGCGGCTACCGGTCATTTTAATTCAGATTGTAAATCGATTATGTAATTTTAATATAAACTTTTTTAATATTGTGCCTTAGTGTTTGATCGAAAGGCACAAAGTTGTTTACCTGGCTGGGGACGCTGGGCGAGCCTACGCCGGGCGCGGCAACGTCAACATGACGGTGCCCGGAATCCTGGTGCTGGTGAAGGCTTCGCCGGTTCGTGAATATGACTGAATTATTTAAAAAATATTGCTGAAAAATGAGCCAAAAGATTACGGTATTCGTATCAAAAAATACCACCGTCTAAAAAACCCGGAAGATTTTATTATTTTTTTAATATCGTAAACCAACATTTTATATTTGTTAAATAATTTTTAGAAAGCTAAAAGAATTAAATTAATATATTAACTGCTTAAATTAATGCAGTATTTCTCGAGATATTAACGTTTTTCGACGGTCCGGCGGTGTGGGTTTTACCCCCTTGATTTCCGTCCGTCCGCCCAGTCGGTGTGGGTTTTACCCCTCCCCCCACAATTATATAATAAATTAATCAATCCGTTAAATAAATATCATGTAATTCGTTATGATAGGGCAAAAAGTAACTATGGTGGCGTTTTGTTAATGATTAGAAATAAATACCAAATCATTGAAATAGAAATAAACCCAAGATTTGCAGATATAGAAATATCGGCCTGTGATATACTTTTTAAAGACTTAGAAATTAGAGCCGTTTGTTTATACAGGCGTCCTCAAACAACTAAACAAGAGGATGAATTAACTTTTGAACTACTCAGAAACCTAGTTTATAATTTTGAAGGTACTGTAATACTTTGTGGGGATT